>CM039679.1:294524257-294668154 GCA_022537955.1 Schmidtea mediterranea | reverse complement strand
CAAATTATTTAAACTCAATGAGTGTTAGTAAACAAAGTGACGCTTCTTGTTTTCTTGTAAATAAATAAATAATAACACTAAAAGTGCCAAATAGAATAAATTACAATTCTTTTTATCTTTCCAAAGGCTTCTCAATAATTAAACTATATTATATTCTATAATTTGGCGTTTATTTATTACAACAAAACTTTGATTAAAAATATAACAATGAATTCAAATTCCATACAAAACGCCCCTTCGTTTACAGGTATTTGGTTTGCAAAATGTTAAAGTAGAAAAGTAATTTTACCAATAAATGAAACCTAGGGATTGTCCATATTAGGAAATAAAGAGCAATTGAGAAAATAAACTTACGAATCATAAATGAATAAAATTTAGGACCTAGAATAAAGAATAAAGTCAAATTTATTCTTCTATCTCTTGAGATTTATATAATATATGATTTAAATTGTATTTTTATTTTTTAGTATTTTGTTGTTATATCTTTTTTATACTTAGTTCTAATTTTTGATTTTCATTGTTTTTATTATTTTTTACTGGGTTCATATTTTACTTATTATTAGTTGGTTGTTTCTTGTTTTTCAAAAGTAACTTGATATTTGTTCAAGTATTCTTTTGGCCACTTATTTATCTTGTATAATATTTCTGTTCTTTAAAATTTCATTATGTATCAATTAATGATTTCATTTTATGTTAATGCATGGTTTTATAATCTCATACAAAATATTAGAATATATTTATACTGTTGATTTTAAAACAAATATCTTAAACATTGAGCTGTGTAAACAAGTGCCGCTTCTGTTTCTTTGTAAATAAAAATATTATAATCATGTTGCCATAGAACAAATTACAATTCTTTTTATCTTTTCAAAGGCTCTCAATAAATAAAATTGTTTAGTATTTTTAATTTTGCCGTTTATTATACAACCAAACTTTTGATTAATATATAACAATAATTATCAATTTCCCTACAAAACGCCTTTCTCTTTGACAGTATTGGTTTTGCCAAACTGTTAAAAGTAGAAAAGTAATTTTACCAATATTTGACAACCTACGATTGTCATATTTAAGAATAAAGATACAAATTGAGAAACATAAAACTGACGAATTGAAGATTGATAAAAATTAGGAACCTAAGAATAAAAGAATTAAAGTCAAATATTTTATTTCTTCTTATTTCTCTTGAGAATTTATATAATATATGTTTAAATTGTATTTTTTTCTTTGTTGGTTATTTTTGTTTTGTTAATATCTTTTTGAACTAAGTGTATTTTTGATTTATTTGTTTTATTATGTTTAGTGAGGTATCATATTTTATTATTATTTAAGTTATTGTTCTTGGTTTTCAAAGTACTCTGGACATTTTGTTCACATCTTTGGCACTTAATTTATTTAGTATATATTTCTGTCTTAAAAATTTTATTATGTATCAATTGATTTTTTCATTATGTTAATGTATGTTCTTATATCTGCATACAAATAGAGAACATATTTTACTGATTGATTTTTAAAACATATTTTAAACCAGATTGAGTTGTAGGTAAAACAAAGTGAACGCTTTCTTGTTTCTGCTGTAATAAGTAAACTTTACACTAAAAGTGCAATAGAACAAATTACAATTCTTTTTATCCTTCAAAGCGCTCTCAATATAAAATATGTTATATTTTTAATTTTGCCGTTTATTATCAACAAAACTTATTGATTAAATAACGTATAACAATGAATTCAAATTCACTACAAAACGCTTCGTTAACCAGTATTGGTTTGCCAAATGTTAAAAGTAGAAAAGTCTTTTACCAATAAATGACAAACCTCAGGATTTGTCTATATTTAAGAATAAAGAGACAATTGAGAATAAAACTTGACGAAATATAAATGAATTAAATTAGGAACCTAAAGAAATAAAAGAATTTTAAAGTCAAATTTATTTCTTCGTATTTCTCTTGAGAAATTTAAATATAAATATATGATTTAAATGAATATTTTTATTTTTTGGTATTTTTGTTTTGTTTAATATCTTTTATAACTTGAAGTAATTTTTGATTTTATCTGTTTTATTATATTCTTTACTGAGTTCATTTTTAATTATTTATTAAGTTGTTGTTCTTGTTTTCTTAAGTAACTTGTATTTTGTTCAAGTTCTTTGGCCTTTACTTTAGTTTAGATTATATTTCTGTCTTTTAAAACATTTTACTGTATGTATCATTTGAATTTTTTCATGTTTTATTGTTAATGCATGCTTTTATTATCTCATTACAAAATAAGAGAACATATTTTACTGTTGATTTTAAACAAATTATTTAAACCATGAGTTTAGTCACAATAAAGTGACGCTTCTTGTTTCTTGTAAATAAATAAACTATACACTTACAAAGTGCAATAGAACAAATTACAATTCTTTTTATCTTTCAAAGGCTCCATCATAAAAATATGTTATATATATAATTGCCGTTTATTATCACAAACTTTGATTAAAAATATATACAATTGAATTAAAATTCCACTACAAACGGCTTCGGTTGACAGTATTTGGTTGCCAAATGTTAAAAGAGAAAAAGTAATTTTACCAAATAAATGAACCGTAGGTTGTATATTTTAAGAAATTAAAGAATACAATTGAGAAAATAAAACTTGGACGCAATGGTGAATGAATAAATTTAGGAAACCTAAGCAATACAAAGAATTAAAGTCAAATTTATTTCTTACTATTTTCTCTTGCAGACTTTATTTAAATATTTATTGGGGATTTTTAAAAAATCTTTGGTAATTTTTTATTTTTTTTGTATTTTGTGTTATATCTTTTTATAACTTAGTTTATTTTGATTTTATTGTTTTATATATATTTGTATGAGTATCATATTTTTTAATTATTATTAGAGTTGTTGTTACTTGTTTTCAAAGTAACTTGATATCTTGTTTCAAGTTCTTTGGCACCTTTATTTATGTTAGTATAATATTTCTGTCTTTAAAAATTTCCATTATGTACCAATTAATGTTTCATTTATGTTATGCATGTTTTATATCTCATACAATATAGACATATTTTACTGTTGTTTTTAAAACAACTAATTAACCATGAAGTAGTCAAACAAAAGTGGACGCTTTCTTGTCTCTGTAAATAATAATATACACTAAAGTGCCAAATAGAACAAAATTACGATTCTTTTTATCTTTCAAAGGGATCTCGAATAATAAATTATGTATTTTATAATTTGCGTTTATTATAGAACAAAAATTTGATAAATAATATACAATGAATTCAAATTTCCAACAAAACGCTTCGTTGACAGTATTGGTTTTGCCAAATGTTAAAGTAGAAAAGTACTTTTACCAATAAATTGGACAACTAGGATTGTCATATTTAGAAAATTAAAGAGACAATTGGGAAATTTAAACTTTGACGAAATATAAAGGAATAAAATTAGGAAACCTAAGAAATAAAGAATAAAGTCAAATTTATTTCTTCATTTCTCTTGAGAACTTTATATAAATATATGATTTTATTGTATTTTTATTGTTGTATTTTTGTTTTGTTAATTCTTTTTACTAAGTGTATTTGATTTAATTGTTTTATTAGTATTTTTAGGAGTATTCATATTTTTAATTATTATTAGTTTTTGTTCTGTTTTCAAAGTAATTGACATTTGTTCAAGTTCTTTGGGCACTTTATTTATTAGTACTATAATATTCTGTCTTTTAAAAATTTATATTATTTGTATCAATTGATTTTTCATTTATATTAACTGCATGTTCTTATTCTCATACAAATAGAGAACTATTTTTTACTGTTGATTTTAAACCCAAATATTTAAAACCCATGAGTGTAGTAAAACAAAAGTGACGCTTCTTGTTTCTTGTTAAATAAATAAATATAACTAAACGCCCAAATAGACCAAATTACATTTTTTTATCTTTCAAGGCTCTCATAATAAAATATATATTATATATATATTTTGGCGTTTTATTATTACACAACTTTGATAAATAATATAACAATTGAGATTCATAATCTCCACTTACAAAACGCTTCGTTGACAGTATTGGTTTGCCAAATGTTAAAGTAGAAAAGTATTTTTACCAATAATGGACATACTAGGATTGATCATATTTAAGAAATAAAGACAATTGAGAAAATAAACTTGACGAAATATAAATGAATAAAATTTGGAAACCTAAGAGAATAAAGAATTTAAGTTCAACTTTATTTCTTCTTTTCTTTGAGCATTTATATATATATGATCTTAAATTTGTATTTATTTCTTTAGTATTTTTGTATGTGTTAATATCTTTTTTAACTTAGTTTATTTTGATTTTATTGTTTTATTATATTTTACTGGTATCATATTTTAATTATTATTAAGTTGTTTTCTTTGTTTTCAGGTAATTGATTATTTGTTCAAGAGTCTTTCGGCACTTTATTTATTAGTAAATATTTCTGTCCTTTTAAAAAATTTTCATTATGTACAATTATGTTTCATTATTGTTAATGCATGTGTTTATATCTCATACAAAATATAGAACATATTTTTACTGTTGATTTTTAAACAAATATTTAAACCTGAGTGTAGTAAAACCAAAGTGAACGCTTCTGTTTCTTGTAAATAATTAATATATAATCAAAGTGAATTAGATTCAAATTCAATTCTTTTTATCTTTTCAAGGCCTTCCAATAATAAATATGTTATATTTTTTTAATTTGCCGTTTATTATACAACAAAACTTTGAATTAAATATATAACAAATGAATTCAAATTCCTACAAAACGCTCTTGGACAGATATATGGTTTTGCCAATGTTCAAAAGTAGAAAAGTTTTATTTTACCAAATAAATGACACCTAGGATTGTCATTATTAAAAATAAAGAGGACAATTGGGAAAATAAAACTTGACGAATATAATGAATAAACTTAGGAAACCTAGAATAAGAATAACGTCAAATTATTTTCTTCTTTTCTTCTTGAGATTTATATTAATATATGATTTAAATTGGCTATTTTTTATTTTGTTGGTATTTTTGTTTTGTTAATTATCTTCTTATAACTAAGTTGTTATTTTGATTTAATTGTTTTATTATATTTTTAGTGAGTATCAATATTTTTAATCTATTATTAAGTTATTGTTCTTGTTTCAAAGTAACCTTGACATTTGTTTCAAGTCTTGGACTTACTTTATTTAGTATAATATTTCTGTCTATTAAAAATTTATTATGTATCAATATTGATTTTCACTTTATATTAATGCATGTTTTATAATCTCATACAAAAATAGAGAACATACTATTTACTGTTTGATTTAAACAAATATTGTAACCGATGAGTGTAGTAAACAAAGTGACAGCTTCTTGTTTTGTAATAATAAATATACACTAAAAAGTGCCCCAATAGAACAAATTTACAATTCTTTTTATCTTTCAAGGCTTCAATAATAAAATATATTTATATTTATATTTGGCGTTTATTAATACAACAAAACTTGCATAAAAAACTATAAACAATGAATTCAAATTCCACTACAAAACGGCTTCGTTGACAAGTATTGTTTTGCCAAATGTTAAAAGTAGCAAAGTAATTTTACAATTAAATGCAACTGGATTGTCTATTTAGGAATAACAGACAATTTGAGGAAGAATAAAACTTGACGAAATTGAAATGAATAAAAATTAGGAAACTAAGAAATAAAGATAAGTTCAAATTTATTTTCTTCTTTCTCTTTAGGAATTTATATATAGTTATGATTTAAATTGTATTTTTTTTTGTTTGGTATTTATTTTTTTGTTAATATTCTTTTTAATAGCTGTATTTTGATCTTTATGTGTTTTTATTTATAGTTAGTGAGATATCAATTTTAATTATTATTACAGTTATTGTTCTTGTTTCAAGTACTTGAATTTGTTCAAGTTCTTTGCCTTTATTTATTTAGTATGAATATTTTTGTCTTTAAAAATTCTTATTTATGTACAATTGATTTTCTCATTTATGTTAATGCATGTTTTATTTATCTCCATACAAAAATAGAGAACATATTTTACTGTCTTTGATTTTAAAACAAATATTTAAACCATTGAGTGTAGTAAACAAAGTGACGCTTTCTTGTTTTCTTGTTAAATAAATAAAATTTATACACTAAAAGTGCCATTAACACAATTTCAAATTATTTTATATCTTTCAAAGGCTCTCAATAATAAAATATGTTATATTTTTAATTTGCCGTTTATTATTTCACAACACACTTTGATTAATAATATAACAATGAATTCAAATTTCCACTACAAAAACGCTTCGTGACAGTATTGGTTTGCCAATGTTAAAATGTAGAAAAGTATTTTTACAATAAATGACAACCTAGTTGTCATATTTTAAGAAATAAGAGTGAAATTGAGAAATAAAACTTGACGAATATTAAATGATAAAATTTAGGAAACTAAGAATAAAAGAATAAGTCAATTTATTTTCTTTCTATTTTCTCTGAGAATTTAATATTAAATATATTGATTTAATTTGTATTTTTATTGTTGGTCTTTTTGTTTTGTTAATATCTTGTATAACTTAGTTTATATTTTGATTTTATGTGTTTTATTATATATTTACTGAGTAATCCATATTTTAAGTTATTATTAAGTTGTTGTTCTTTGGTTTTTTTTTCAAGTAATCTTGATATTTTGTTCAATGTTCTTTGGGCACTTTATTTATTTAGTATAATATTTTCTGCTTAAAAATTTTATTATTATCAATTGAATTTCATTCTTATGTATAATGCATGTTTTTATATCTTCATACACAATATAAGAACATCTATTTTACTGTTGATTTTTAAAAGCAATAATGATTTTAAACCCTTGTGATGTTTGTCAAGTAAAGTGACGCTATCTTGTTTCTTGTAAATAAATAAATATACACTAAAGTGCCAATAGAACAATTACATTCTTTTTATCTTTCAAGGCTCTCAATATAAAATATGTGTATATATATATTTGCCGTTATTATAAACAAACTTTGATTAAACTAATTATACAAGAATTCAAATTCCACTACAAAACCTTTCGTTGACAGTATTGCGTTTGCAAATGTTAAAAGTAGAAAAGAATTTTACCAATAATGACAACCTATGGATTCGTCATATTTAAGAAAATAAAGACTACAGATGAGAAAATAAAAACTTGACGAAATTGAAATGAATAAAATTAGGAAACCTAGAAATAACAAGACTAAAGTCAAATTTATTTCTTGGCGTATTTCTCTTCTTGGAACTCTTATATAAAATACTGATTTAATTCTGCATATTTGTTATCTTTCCTTTGGTATTTTTGTCATGTGTTAAAGTATCTCGCTTTTTATAATTAGTTCTATTTTGATTTATGTTTTATTCATTTTCTACTCGCAGTCATCATATTTTCAATTATTATTAAGTTGTCCTGTTTCTTGTCTTTCAAGTAACTTGATACTTTGTTCTCAAGCTTCTTCTGGCACTTTATTAACTTTGTTAATATCCTGTCTTTTAAATAACATTCATCCTTCATGTACCATATGTTCACTTTTAGTGTTAATGTAGTTTTATATCTCATACAAAATAGAGAACATATTTTACTGTTGATTTTAAAACAAATATTTTACCCACATGAAAGTTAGTTCCAAACAAGTGCACGCTTTCTTGTTTTCTTGTAATAAATAAAATACATAAAAAGTCTGCCAATGAACAAATTGCGCGACGATTCTTTTATCTTTCCAAAGGCTCTCAATAATAAAAAATGTTATATTTATAATTTGCGCGTTTATTATACAACAAACTTTGATTATATAATATACAATAAATTCAATTCATACAAACGGCTTCGTTGACCATCATCTGGTATGCCAAATGTTTAATTAGAAAGTAATTTTACCAATAAATGACAACCTAGGATTGTCATATTTAAGAAATAAAGATACAATTGAGAAAATAAAACTTGACGAAATTGAAATGAATAAAATTAGGAAACCTAAGAAATAAAAGAATAAAGTCAAATTTATTTCTTCTATTTCTCTTGAGAATTTATATAAATATCATGATTTAAATTGTATTTTTATTTTGTTTGGCTATTGTGTTTTGGTTAATATTTTTATACTAAGCTTAATTTTGGATTTATATGTTTTATTTATCTGTTTACTGGGTATCATATTTTAATTATTATAAGTTGTTGTTCTTGTTTTTCATAGTACTTAGATATTTGTTCAAGTTCTTTGGCACTTTATTTATTTAGTATAATATTTCTGTCTCTTTAAAAATTTGCATTTATGTTATCAATTTAATGTTTCATTTATGTTTAATGCATTGATTTTATATTCTATAAAAACTATAGAGCATTATTTTACTGTTTGCATTTTTAAAACAATATTTTAAAACCAGAAGTAGTCAAACAAAGTTGACGCTTCTGTTACTCGTTTCTTGTAATAAAGTAAAATATTACACTTAAAAAGTGCAGAATATAACAAAATTATGATTCTTTTTATCTTTCAAAGTCTCTCAATAATAAAATGTGTTATATTTATAATTGCCGTTTATTACTACAACAAAACTTTGATTAAATAATTGTATAAACAATGAATTCATTCCACTACAAAACGCTTCGTTGACAGTATCTGGTTTGACCAATGTTAAAGTAGAAAAGTAATTTTACAATAAATGAAACCTAGGATTGTCATATTTAAGAAATAAAGATTACAAATTGAGAAAATAAAACTTGACGAAATTGAATGAATAAATTAGGAAAACCTAAAGAAATAAAGAATAAAGTCAAATTTACTTTCTCTATTTCTCTTTGCAATTTATATAGTATATGATTTAATTGTATTTTTATTTGTGGGTATTTTTGTTGTGTTTAATATCTTTCTTATAACTTTAGTTTATTTTTGATTTTATTGTTTTATTATATTTTAACTGAGTATTCATTTTTAATTATTAAAAAGTTGTTGTTCTTGTTTCAAAGTAAATTGATATTTTGTTCAAGTTCTTTGGCACCTTTATTTATTTAGTATAATTATTTTCTGTCTTTTTAAAAAATTTTATTATGTATTCAATTGATTTTTATTTATATTTAATTGATGTTTTTATATCTCATACCAAAATAGGGACAGATTATTTTACTGTTTTGATTAAAACCATATTTACCATGAGTGTTAGTAAACAAGTGACGCTTCTTGCTTCTTTAAAATAAATAATATACAACTTAAAAATTGCCAATAGAACAAATTACAATTCTTTTATCTTTCAAAGGCTTCAATAATAAAATATGTTTATATAAATTTCCGTTCTATTATACAACAAAACTTGTAAATAATTAACAATGAATTCAAATTCCACTACAACGCTTCGGTTGGCCAGTATTGGTTTGCCAAATGTTTAAAGTAGAATAAGTAATTTACAATACATGAACAACCTTAGGATTGTCATTATTTAAGAAATAAAGATACCAATTGAGAAATAAAAACTTGACCGAATTTGAAAATGAATTAAATATTAGGAAACCTAAGAAATAAAAGATAAAGCTTCAAAATTATGCTTCTTCTATTCTCTCTTTGAGGATTTATATATAATATATGATTTACAATTGTATTTTTATTTTTTTGGTATTTTTGTTGTCGTGTATATCTTTTTATAACTCTCGTTTATTTTGATTTTATTGTTTATTATATCTTTTACTGGTATCTAGGCGTTTTAATTATTTAAAAGTTGTTGTTCTTGTTTCAAAGTAACTTGATATTTGTTCAGTTTTGGCACTTTATTTATTTAGCTATTAATATTTCTGTCTTTTAAAATGTATTATGTATCAAATTTGATTTTTGTTCATTATGATTCTAATGCACATGTTTTATATCTCATACAAAATAGAGAACATATTTTACTGTTGATTTTAAAACAAATATTTTTAAACCGATCTGGAGTGTAAGCTAAACAAGTGCGCTTTCTTGTTCTTGTAAATAAATAAATATACACTAAAAAGCGCTAATAGAAACAAATTACAATTTCTTTTTCTTTCAAGGCTCTCAATAATAAAATAGTTTATTTATAATATTTGCCGTTTATTATACAACAAACACTTTGATTAAATAACTATAACAATTGAATTCAAATTCCACTACAAAACGCTCGATTGAAGTATTTGGTTTTGCCAAATGTTAAAAAGTAGAAAGTAATTTTAACAATCAGATGACCAACCTAGGATTGTCATATTTAAGAAATAAAGATACAATTGAGAAAATAAAACTTGACGAAATTGAAATGAATAAAATTAGAAAACCTAAGAAATAAAAAGATTAAGTCAAATTTATTTCTTCTATTTCTCTGAGGAATTTATATAAATTATATGATTTAATTGTATTTTTTATTTTGTTGGTATTGTTTGTTTGTTATATCTTTTTATAACTAATGTTTAATTTTGATTTTATTGTTTATTTATTTTACTGAGTATCATATTTTAATTATTATCTAAGTTTGCTTTGTTCTTGTGTTCAAAGTAACTTGATATTTGGTTGAAGTTCTTTGGCACTTTATTTATTTAGATAATAATTTCTGTCTTAAGCATTCTTATGTATTTCAAATTAATGTTTCCATTTATGGTTAATGCACTGTTTTATATCTCATACAAATATAGGAACATATTACTGTTGATTTTAAAACAAATATTAAAACCATGATAAAAGTAGTCAAACAAAGTGACGGCTTCTTGTTTCTTGTAAATAAATAAATATATCCTGAAAGTACCAATAGAACAAATTTACGGATTTTTTTTACTTTTAAAGTCTTCTCAATATTTATATTGTTTATATTCTAAATTTGCGCGTTTATTATACAACAAAAATTTATGATTAAATAAGTATACAATGAATTCAAATTCCACTACAAAACGCTTCGTTGACAGCTTAATTGGTTTGCCATAATGTTTAAAGTAGAAAAGTTTTTACCAATAAATTGACAACCTAAGGATTGTTCAATTTAAGAAATAAGATTACAATTGAGGGAAATAAAAACTTGACGAAATTGAAATAAATAAACTTAGGAAAACCTAAGAATAAAGAATAAAGTCAAAATTTTATTTTTCTATTTCTTTCTTGAGAATTTATATAAATATTATGATTTGAAATTGTATTTTTATTTTTTTGGTATTTTTTGTTTTGTTGAATATCTTTATACTCCAGTTTATTTTGATTTTATTGTTTTATTATATTTTACTAAGTATCATATTTTAATTATTATTAAGTGGTTGTTCTTGTTTTCAAAGTAACTTGATATTTGTTCAAGTTCTTTGGCACTTTATTTATTTAGTATAATATTTCTGTCTTTAAAAATTTCATTATGTATCAATTAATGTTTCATTTATGTTAATGCATGTTTTATATCTCATACAAAATAGAGAACATATTTTACTGTTGATTTTAAAACAAATATTTAAACCATGAGTGTAGTCAAATAAAGTGACGCTTCTTGTTTCTTGTAAATAAATAAATATACACTAAAAGTGCCAATAGAACAAATTACAATTCTTTTTATCTTTCAAAGGCTCTCAATAATAAAATATGTTATATTTATAATTTGCCGTTTATTATACAACAAAACTTTGATTAAATAATATAACAATGAATTCAAATTCCACTACAAAACGCTTCGTTGACAGTTTTGGTTTGCCAAATGTTAAAAGTAGAAAAGTAATTTTACCAATAAATGACAACCTAGGATTGTCATATTTAAGAAATAAAGAGACAATTGAGAAAATAAAACTTGACGAAATTGAAATGAATAAAATTAGGAAACCTAAGAAATAAAAGAATAAAGTCAAATTTATTTCTTCTATTTCTCTTGAGAATTTATATAAATATATGATTTAAATTGTATTTTTATTTTTTTGGTATTTTTGTTGTGTTAATATCTTTTTATAACTTAGTTTATTTTGATTTTATTGTTTTATTATATTTTACTGAGTATCATATTTTAATTATTATTAAGTTGTTGTTCTTGTTTTCAAAGTAACTTGATATTTGTTCAAGTTCTTTGGCACTTAATTTATTTAGTATAATATTTCTGTCTTTAAAAATTTTATTATATATCAATTGATTTTTCCTTTATAATAATGCATGTTTTATATCTCATACAAAATAGAGAACATATTTTACTGTTGATTTTAAAACAAATATTTAAACCATGAAAGTAGTCAAACAAAGTGACGCTTCCTGTTTCTTGTAAATTAATAAATATACACTAAAAGTGCCAATAGAACAAATTACAATTCTTTTTATCTTTCAAAGGCTCTCAATAATAAAATATATTATATACATAATTTGCCGTTTATTATACAACAAAACTTTGATTAAATAATATAACAATGAATTCAAATTCCACTACAAAACGCTTCGTTGACAGTATTGGTTTGCCAAATGTTAAAAGTAGAAAAGTAATTTTACCAATAAATGACTACCTAGAATTGTCATATTTAAGAAATAAAGATACAATTGAGAAAATAAAACTTGACGAAATTGAAATGAATAAAATTAGGAAACCTAAGAAATAAAAGAATAAAGTCAAATTTATTTCTTCTATTTCTCTTGAGAATTTATATAAATATATGATTTAAATTGTATTTTTATTTTTTTGGTATTTTTGTTGTTGTTAATATCTTTTTATAACTTAGTTTATTTTGATTTTATTGTTTAATTATATTTTACTGAGTATCATATTTTAATTATTATAAGTTGTTGTTCTTGTTTTCAAAGTAACTTGACATTTGTTCAAGTTCTTTGGCACTTTATTTATTTAGTATAATATTTCTGTCTTTAAAAATTTTATTATGTATCAATTGATTTTTCATTTATGTTAATGCATGTTTTATATCTCATACAAAATAGAGAACATATTTTACTGTTGATTTTAAAACAAATATTTAAACCATGAGTGTAGTAAACAAAGTGACGCTTATTGTTTCTTGTAAATAAATAAATATACACTAAAAGTGCCAATAGAACAAATTACAATTCTTTTTATCTTTCAAAGGCTCTCAATAATAAAATATGTTATATATATAATTTGCCGTTTATTATACAACAAAACTTTGATTAAATAATATAACAATGAATTCAAATTCCACTACAAAACGCTTCGTTGACAGTATTGGTTTGCCAAATGTTAAAAGTAGAAAAGTAATTTTACCAATAAATGACAACCTAGGATTGTCATATTTAAGAAATAAAGATACAATTGAGAAAATAAAACTTGACGAAATTGAAATGAATAAAATTAGGAAACCTAAGAAATAAAAGAATAAAGTCAAATTTATTTCTTCTATTTCTCTTGAGAATTTATATAAATATATGATTTAAATTGTATTTTTATTTTGTTGGTATTTTTGTTTTGTTAATATCTTTTATAACTTAGTTTATTTTGATTTTATTGTTTTATTATATTTTACTGAGTATCATATTTTAATTATTATTAAGTTGTTGTTCTTGTTTTCAAAGTAACTTGACATTTGTTCAAGTTCTTTGGCACTTTATTTATTTAGTATAATATTTCTGTCTTTAAAAATTTTATTATGTATCAATTGATTTTTCATTTATGTTAATGCATGTTTTATATCTCATACAAAATAGAGAACATATTTTACTGTTGATTTTAAAACAAATATTTAAACCATGAGTGTAGTAAAACAAAGTGACGCTTCTTGTTTCTTGTAAATAAATAAATATACACTAAAAGTGCCAATAGAACAAATTACAATTCTTTTTATCTTTCAAAGGCTCTCAATAATAAAATATGTTATATTTATAATTTGCCGTTTATTATACAACAAAACTTTGATTAAATAATATAACAATGAATTCAAATTCCACTACAAAACGCTTCGTTGACAGTATTGGTTTGCCAAATGTTAAAAGTAGAAAAGTAATTTTACCAATAAATGACAACCTAGGATTGTCATATTTAAGAAATAAAGATACAATTGAGAAAATAAAACTTGACGAAATTGAAATGAATAAAATTAGGAAACCTAAGAAATAAAAGAATAAAGTCAAATTTATTTCTTCTATTTCTCTTGAGAATTTATATAAATATATGATTTAAATTGTATTTTTATTTTGTTGGTATTTTTGTTTTGTTAATATCTTTTATAACTAAGTTTATTTTGATTTTATTGTTTATTATATTTTACTGAGTATCATATTTTAATTATTATTAAGTTGTTGTTCTTGTTTTCAAAGTAACTTGACATTTGTTCAAGTTCTTTGGCACTTTATTTATTTAGTATAATATTTCTGTCTTTAAAAATTTTATTATGTATCAATTGATTTTTCATTTATGTTAATGCATGTTTTATATCTCATACAAAATAGAGAACATATTTTACTGTTGATTTTAAAACAAATATTTAAACCATGCGTGTAGTAAAACAAAGTGACGCTTCTTGTTTCTTGTAAATAAATAAATATACACTAAAAGTGCCAATAGAACAAATTACAATTCTTTTTATCTTTCAAAGGCTCTCAATAATAAAATATGTTATATTTATAATTTGCCGTTTATTATACAACAAAACTTTGATTAAATAATATAACAATGAATTCAAATTCCACTACAAAACGCTTCGTTGACAGTATTGGTTTGCCAAATGTTAAAAGTAGAAAAGTAATTTTACCAATAAATGACAACCTAGGATTGTCATATTTAAGAAATAAAGATACAATTGAGAAAATAAAACTTGACGAAATTGAAATGAATAAAATTAGGAAACCTAAGAAATAAAAGAATAAAGTCAAATTTATTTCTTCTATTTCTCTTGAGAATTTATATAAATATATGATTTAAATTGTATTTTTATTTTGTTGGTATTTTTGTTTTGTTAATATCTTTTATAACTAAGTTAATTTTGATTTTATTGTTTTATTATATTTTACTGAGTATCATATTTTAATTATTATTAAGTTGTTGTTCTTGTTTTCAAAGTAACTTGACATTTGTTCAAGTTCTTTGGCACTTTATTTATTTAGTATAATATTTCTGTCTTTAAAAATTTTATTATGTATCAATTGATTTTTCATTTATGTTAATGCATGTTTTATATCTCATACAAAATAGAGAACATATTTTACTGTTGATTTTAAAACAAATATTTAAACCATGAGTGTAGTAAAACAAAGTGACGCTTCTTGTTTCTTGTAAATAAATAAATATACACTAAAAGTGCCAATAGAACAAATTACAATTCTTTTTATCTTTCAAAGGCTCTCAATAATAAAATATGTTATATTTATAATTTGCCGTTTATTATACAACAAAACTTTGATTAAATAATATAACAATGAATTCAAATTCCACTACAAAACGCTTCGTTGACAGTATTGGTTTGCCAAATGTTAAAAGTAGAAAAGTAATTTTACCAATAAATGACAACCTAGGATTGTCATATTTAAGAAATAAAGATACAATTGAGAAAATAAAACTTGACGAAATTGAAATGAATAAAATTAGGAAACCTAAGAAATAAAAGAATAAAGTCAAATTTATTTCTTCTATTTCTCTTGAGAATTTATATAAATATATGATTTAAATTGTATTTTTATTTTGTTGGTATTTTTGTTTTGTTAATATCTTTTATAACTAAGTTAATTTTGATTTTATTGTTTTATTATATTTTACTGAGTATCATATTTTAATTATTATTAAGTTGTTGTTCTTGTTTTCAAAGTAACTTGACATTTGTTCAAGTTCTTTAGCACTTTATTTATTTAGTATAATATTTCTGTCTTTAAAAATTTTATTATGTATCAATTGATTTTTCATTTATGTTAATGCATGTTTTATATCTCATACAAAATAGAGAACATATTTTATTGTTGATTTTAAAACAAATATTTAAACCATGAGTGTAGTAAAACAAAGTGACGCTTCTTGTTTCTTGTAAATAAATAATTATACACTAAAAGTGCCAATAGAACAAATTACAATTCTTTTTATCTTTCAAAGGCTCTAAATAATAAAATATGTTATATATATAATTTGCCGTTTATTATACAACAAAACTTTGATTAAATAATATATTAAAGACAGAAATATTATACTAAATAAATAAAGTGCCAAAGAACTTGAACAAATATCAAGTTACTTTGAAAACAAGAACAACAACTTAATAATAATTAAAATATGATACTCAGTAAAATATAATAAAACAATAAAATCAAAATAAACTAAGTTATAAAAAGATATTAACAAAACAAAAATACCAAAAAAATAAAAATACAATTTAAATCATATATTTATATAAATTCTCAAGAGAAATAGAAGAAATAAATTTGACTTTATTCTTTTATTTCTTAGGTTTCCAAATTTTATTCATTTCAATTTCGTCAAGTTTTATTTTCTCAATTGTATCTTTATTTCTTAAATATGACAATCCTAGGTTGTCATTTATTGGTAAAATTACTTTTCTACTTTTAACATTTGGCAAACCAATACTGTCAACGAAGCGTTTTGTAGTGGAATTTGAATTCATTGTTATATTATTTAATCAAAGTTTTGTTGTATAATAAACGGCAAATTATAAATATAATATATTTTATTATTGAGAGCCTTTGAAAGATAAAAAGAATTGTAATTTGTTCTATTGGCACTTTTAGTGTATATTTATTTATTTACAAGAAACAAGAAGCGTCACTTTGTTTTACTACACTCATGGTTTAAATATTTGTTTTAAAATCAACAGTAAAATATGTTCTCTATTTTGTATGAGATATAAAACATGCATTAATATAAATGAAAAATTAATTGATACATAATAAATTTTTAAAGACAGAAATATTATACTAAATAAATAAAGTGCCAAAGAACTTGAACAAATGTCAAGTTACTTTGAAAACAAGAACAACAACTTAATAATAATTAAAATATGATACTCAGTAAAATATAATAAAACAATAAAATCAAAATAAACTAAGTTATAAAAAGATATTAATACAACAAAATACCAAAAAAATAAAAATACAATTTAAATCATATATTTATATAAATTCTCAAGAGAAATAGAAGAAATAAATTTGACTTTATTCTTTTATTTCTTAGGTTTCCTAATTTTATTCATTTCAATTTCGTCAAGTTTTATTTTCTCAATTGTATCTTTATTTCTTAAATATGACAATCCTAGTTTGTCATTTATTGGTAAAATTACTTTTCTACTTTTAACATTTGGCAAACCAATACTGTCAACGAAGCGTTTTGTAGTGGAATTTGAATTCATTGTTATATTATTTAATCAAAGTTTTGTTGTATAATAAACGGCAAACTATATATATAATATATTTTATCATTGAGAGCCTTTGAAAGATAAAAAGAATTGTAATTTGTTCTATTGGCACTTTTAGTGTATATTTATTTATTTACAAGAAACAAGAAGCGTCACTTTGTTTGACTACTTTCATGGTTTAAATATTTGTTTTAAAATCAACAGTAAAATATGTTCTATATTTTGTATGAGATATAAAACATTTATTAATATAAATGAAAATTTAACTGATACATCAGAAAATGTTTAAAGAGAAAAATATTAAACTAATTAAATAAAGTGCTAAATAATTTGAACAAATATCGAGTTATTTTGAAAACAAGAACAACAACCTAATAATAATTAAAAATGATACTAGGTAAAATATAATAAAACAATAAAATCAAAATAAACTAAGTTATAAAAGATATTAACAAAAATAAGATAACAAAAAAATAAAAATACAATTTAAATCATATATTTATATAAATTCTCAAGAGAAATAGAAGAAATAAATTTGACTTTATTCTTTTATTTCTTAGGTTTCCTAATTTTATTCATTTCAATTTCGTCAAGTTTTATTTTCTCAATTGTATCTTTATTTCCTAAATATGGCAATCTTAGGTTGTCATTTATTGGTAAAATTACTTTTCTACTTTTAACATTTGGCAAACCAATACTGTCAACGAAGCGTTTTGTAGTGGAATTTGAATTCATTGTTATATTATTTAATCAAAGTTTTGTTTTATAATAAACGGCAAATTATATATATAATATATTTTATTATTGAGAGCCTTTGAAAGATAAAAAGAATTGTAATTTGTTCTATTGGCGCTTTTAGTGTATATTTATTTATTTACAAGACACAAGAAGCGTCACTTTGTTTTACTACACTCATGGTTTAAATATTTGTTTTAAAATCAACAGTAAAATATGTTCTCTATTTTGTATGAGATATAAAACATGCATTAACATAAATGAAAAATTAATTGATACATAATAAAATTTTTAAAGACAGAAATATTATACTAAATAAATAAAGTGCCAAAGAACTTGAACAAATATCAAGTTACTTTGAAAACAAGAACAACAACTTAATAATAATTAAAATATGATACTCAGTAAAATATAATAAAACAATAAAATCAAAATAAACTTAGTTATAAAAAGATATTAACAAAACAAAAATACCAAAAAAATAAAAATACAATTTAAATCATATATTTATATAAATTCTCAAGAGAAATAGAAGAAATAAATTTGACTTTATTCTTTTATTTCTTAGGTTTCCTAATTTTATTCATTTCAATTTCGTCAAGTTTTATTTTCTCAATTGTATCTTTATTTCTTAAATATGACAATCCTAGGTTGTCATTTATTGGTAAAATTACTTTTCTACTTTTAACATTTGGCAAACCAATACTGTCAACGAAGCGTTTTGTAGTGGAATTTGAATTCATTGTTATATTATTTAATCAAAGTTTTGTTGTATAATAAACGGCAAATTATATATATAATATATTTTATTATTGAGAGCCTTTGAAAGATAAAAAGAATTGTAATTTGTTCTATTGGCACTTTTAGTGTATATTTATTTATTTACAAGAAACAAGAAGCGTCACTTTGTTTGACTACTTTCATGGTTTAAATATTTGTTTTAAAATCAACAGTAAAATATGTTCTATATTTTGTATGAGATATAAAACATTTATTAATATAAATGAAAATTTAACTGATACATCAGAAAATGTTTAAAGAGAAAAATATTAAACTAATTAAATAAAGTGCTAAATAATTTGAACAAATATCGAGTTATTTTGAAAACAAGAACAACAACCTAATAATAATTAAATATGATACTAGGTAAAATATAATAAAACAATAAAATCAAAATAAACTAAGTTATAAAAAGATATTAACAAAAATAAGATAACAAAAAAAAGAAAAATACAATTTAAATCATATATTTATATAAATTCTCAAGAGAAATAGAAGAAATAAATTTGACTTTATTCTTTTATTTCTTAGGTTTCCTAATTTTATTCATTTCAATTTCGTCAAGTTTTATTTTCTCAATTGTATCTTTATTTCTTAAATATGACAATCCTAGGTTGTCATTTATTGGTAAAATTACTTTTCTACTTTTAACATTTGGCAAAACAATTCTGTCAACGAAGCGTTTTGTAGTGGAATTTGAATTCATTGTTATATTATTTAATCAAAGTTTTGTTTTATAATAAACGGCAAATTATATATATAATATATTTTATTATTGAGAGCCTTTGAAAGATAAAAAGAATTGTAATTTGTTCTATTGGCACTTTTAGTGTATATTTATTTATTTACAAGAAACTAGAAGCGTCACTTTGTTTTACTTCACTCATGGTTTAAATATTTGTTTTAAAATGAACAGGAAAATATGTTTTCTATTTTGTATGAGATATAAAACATGCATTAACATAAATGAGAATTTACTTGATACCTCAGAAAATTTTTAAAGACAGAAATATTATACTAAACAAATAATGTGCTAAACAATTTGAACAAATATCGAGTTATTTTGAAAACAAGAACAACAACTTAATAATAATTAAAATATGATACTCAGTAAAATATAATAAAACAATAAAATCAAAATAAACTAAGTTATAAAAAGATATTAAAAAAAAATAACAAAAAAATAAAAATACAATTTAAATCATATATTTAAATAGATTCTCAAGAGAAATTTTCTCAATTGTATCTTTATTTTTTAAATATGACAATCTTAGGTTTTCATTTATTATTCATATTAATTATATATTTTTATCATTTATTCGAATTAGACTTTATTGATGTGATTTTTATTAAGTATTTTTTTGTGTCAAATCCGAATTTATGTATTATTTGATTTTTTGTACTGAAACGTTTCTAATGTTTACTATGTATTTTTCATTGATTTTTTGATTAATTTTTTGTTTTTCCACCGTTCTAAAATTTATTTTCAAGTTTGGTTTTGTACTTATAATCCTCGGATCACAATTATATTTAAATTATATAAATTTCTTTCATTTTCTCTTTTTGAGAAAATATTATCTATATATTTCGTCATGTTTCGAAACCTTGGCAAGCGAGCTTTCTGTTGATATTTGGTAAATTTTGAAGTAGACAAAATCTTTTTTTGAGTCTTTGTATTTCTAAAAAATCCATTTTTTTAAAACGTTTTAGTTAAGTGATAATAACTTATTATTTTAAATAAATTATGATTGAAAAATCAATTTTTATCTTTTAGTTTGTCTTATGAAAATTGCAAAATAATCTTGCAAAAGCAAGTTCATTTGTTTGGACAAGTACCTAGAACAATTACCTAACAATCTTATAAAATTTTAATAAATGATCTAACAAATGTTTCAAATATTTTACAACTTGAATAATTTAATTATTTTTTATATTGATAAGTACTATTTTCTTTATAATTTGCTACTATATTGAAGCTTTCTTTAAAACTTTTTATTTAAAGAACTAACAAATTTAATCAAATTTATTTAAAATATACATTTTTCCCACTTTTATAATCAATTCTATTCACCAGCTAACCACAATTTAATAAAAATAATTTCTACAACATCTAATAGACAATCACATACGTTTTTCTTATAAATTTGGGTTTTCATTAAGTGATATCAATAAAGAAGAACTATGCATGTTTTGAAGCATGGTATCAGAAATTTAACATATTTGGTAATAGTTGATAATTATTTGATTTTAGTAATGCTTATTTTAGTAGGTAGATAATAATTGTATGTGTATTATTTTTTTTTATCAGTTTTCTTCAAACCTTTAGCATCTTTGAGTTAATAATTTTATGAGTGGAATCATTTTTAATAAATATATAAAATTTATTCCAAGTACAATGAAAATAATATATGTTTTTAGAAATTAATTTAAGAATATTTTTCTAATCAAGTTTTTTTTCACTAGCAATTAGATTAACCACTACTTGTACTTACTAATTAATTTATTTTTCAGTAAACAATAAGAGTTGGAGTGAAAAGAATAGAAAATCTATAAAAATAAAGTTAAATAATTTTTCTGTGTTAGCAATTAATAGATTTAATTTAGACATAGGAGCATGTGAAAATTTAATGAAATGGTTAACATTCATCTTTGAAAATAACTTTTAATAATTATTCATTGTTGTCCACAATTAAAAATATTACAAAAATAATAGAAGAATTTCAAAGTTTTTAAAGAAAACTATTAAGTTTTACAAAATAATTACAATAAATCACATACAAGACTGTAAACAAACCAATAAATTTTTATTCAGAGAAAATACAACAATTGATTGGGCTTCAATGATTAATTGTTTCTTGATAGCAAATAGGTAACAAACAACCAAACAATTTACCAATTTTGAGACATCAAAAATCGATAAAAAGAATGGAAAAGTTAATAAAATTTGTAATTGAAATTGTATTTCTTTTGATTGTTCAAATTTTTATGTGCATATATTTAAAATTTCTTGGTCAGTAAACTATTGAAGATATATTTGTTCAGTAACTAGTTATTGATAACATATTGTGAGTGTGTATAGTGAATAACCAAATATTTTAAGGGGAAATGATTAACAGAAAATTTTATTTTATTTTTAAGTGAGGTAAGTTGGTTGAATATCGGTGTTCAAAGGGTAAATATTATTTAAATAGGGAATTTTAATGAATAAGATACTCAATTATTCAATGCCTAGTATGTATATAGTGAGTTGTACAGTACTCAGTCATTTGTATACAGTACTTAGTGATTGCTGTTCAGTTATTAATCAATGAGTTGTTCAGTTTGTATGGGTTTTTTTATTATGCAATGGCGTTTGGGGACAGTGTCCTCTTAACTACCTACTAATACTTATACTGTACTACTACATTATCATAATTGCATGCAAAATAAATGTATCTCACTACACAAATGTTTCCTCAGAGACAATCCAAGGACTTTGGGTCATGGATTGACGTTCAGGACGTTGTTTTAGTTTTCGAAGATACGCTAACAATGCGAGAAGAAGAATGATAGAAAATTATATCACACTGATTGTACTGATCAATAAAATTACACATATGATTTCATTGTTATCAGATAAAGATGATGTAGTATTGTTTTCACGAATTTGCACATTAGCCATATGGTCATTGAACGAAGATAATATTGTTTTTTTTGTTTTCGAATATTTACATTAGAGATATTAGAATAATTGGTGTTCTTTATAAGTTCCGTTGAATTATACACAACTTGAATGAATCTTGTTTCGACAAAAATGATTTACCATGGATTGAAATTTTATATTTGTTTGTAATGCTTGATTTTTATCATCACAATTTTTGAGATTGATTTAGATCGTATTTTATGAAAATTTAACATTTTAAAGGTAAAGTTACTTGTTAACGTGGCTTGTATTTTCCCACAATAATAGATCACAACTTTTTCATTAATACCTGCTTTTAGTGAAATGTTTAGTTTTTGGTTAACTAACTGTAAATGAACTCGATTTGTTTCGTTTTGAAGCAATGTTGATTTTTGACTAGTATACATCTTGACGCACCGGTCATTACTCTCTGTACCGTAATCTTGCAATACGTTTTTGTAGTAGTAAATTGCGTTATCATAGGTATGATGCAGTCTTAGATTCACTTTTTGAAATTCAACGTATTGATTGTATAATTCTGAAAAATTATTTTCACTTGTTGGGAATTTCGGTGTTCCCAATATATATTTATTTCATTCAGCATTGGTTCTATGGAAATATAGTTATTTAGATTTTTTGTCCATATTTCAATATGCATCAGATTTATTATTTTAGTACCATTAAGGACCAACCATGTTCATTGCAATCATTTCCATCTGTGCTCCGGGCACTGGCATAGGTTTTAAAGGTACTTTTATTTTCTTTCCTGTATTTTGTCTGGTTAAGCACACTTCACAAGTATGACACCATTGTCTGACATCGGATTCAATAGTGTCCCATTTATATTTTAGTTTCAATCTTGACAACGTTTTCCGAGCAGATAAATGTCCACCTAGTGTTCCATCATGGTTTTCAACAGTAATGTTGTTCGATGTTTTGTTGGAACCACAATTAATAAATTTTCATTTTTAACTGATTTTAACAAACCATCATGAATGATATATTTATGTTTTTCGTCAACTATATGATTCCAATACTCTTTTTTTTGATCGTGACTGCATGTTTCCGCAATTGATTTAATTCCTCATCGTTTTCCTGATCTCTTTGCAGTTCCTTCACATTATTAGCTGTTTTGATTGCTATAAATATTGTGTTATTAGAATTTGCTTCATTATTCTTACTCTCGTTATTTACAAGGATTCTCGATAACATATCCGCATTTCCATTTGACTTGCCCGTTCTATATTTAATTTCAAAATCATATTCTTGTAGGGCTATTGACAATCGAATCAGTTTGCTGGCCGAATCCCGATGTTTCATCAACCATTGTAATGGATAATAATCTACCAACTAAATACTGTCTAAACGTTGCTACACCGTAAACCAATGCTAATGTTTCTTTCTCATTTGTAAAATAATTCTTTTCATATGGCTTTAATGTTCTACTGGCATAAGCAATTACGTGATCTTTCTAACCTTCAACTTGTTGCCCTAATACTGCGCCCAACGCAAAATTACTCTCATCTGTCATTAAGATGAATGGTATTCTAAATTTTGGACATCTCAATATTGGTTTTTTGATCCAACTTTCTTTAAACAATTCGAATGCTTCTTGTTGAGCTTTTCACCATTTAAATTGAGCTTGCTTTTTTAATAATACATTTAAGGGTTGTGCTACATGAGAAAAACTTTTAATAAATTTTCTATAAAAACTAGCTAAACCCAGAAATTGTCGAACTTGATCTACATCTTAAGTAATTGGGTATTTTTTAATTTTTCTCACATTTTCTGTGTTTGGTTGCAATCCATTTCGACAAATAATATGACCTACGTAAACAACTTCTGATTTCCCCCATTCACATTTAGATGGTTTTATTTTTAGATAATTCTTCAATAATTTTCTAAATACCGTTTCCATTGATCACTTGCTTCACATAGAGATAATTCTCTTCTTTGATCGATTTCAGTTGTGCTCTCACACTTGCCATTTCTCTATATTGATGATGAGTAATGAAAAATCTCGCTATAAAGGGAAAACAACCAATAATCATTACGTATATACTATGAGCCGATAATATTTGCGATATTATTACCTTTATTGTTATGATTAAAACATAAAATCCAATAAACCCTGCGCATGCTTGTCTTAAAAACATAAATTTCCCACAGATCTTTTCCATCGTTTTATATGTTGTTTTTTTAAAGTGATCTGGTGTTAGAATGTATTCATAATTGACTTTACCTTTTCAGTTAGGCAATATTGTATCAATCATTTCTGAGATTACACGTTTGACGGAAATAACGGATTTCTATGAGCTTCTTCAATATCCTAGCTTGCATAGAAACCCATTTGTGCAATCTTATTTAAGAATGTAAAATTTACTCGGTATTTGAGATTTGTTAATTCTAATTTGTCTGGAGTTCTCACTCCTCGGTAATCTGGTAATGCTATCCACGAATCCGGTGCTAAGCGATATAATGGAGCAAGCAATCTATTGAATTGAAGAATTTTTTGCTTAGTATGCTCTTCCAGTAATATTCTTGTTATGGGTTCCAAAAATCGCATTTTTCTATTAATACTCACCGGCAATTCAGTTGTACGTTTTTCGTATTTCATAATTTTTACTGTAATTGCTTTACATTTGTAGCTATATAGGGCCTCTCCGAAGATTCTGGCAAATTCACCATTTTCTGATATTAGCTTAGATACTACTACGTTTGGGTTTGTAATTGCCATTGGCATCATGTTTCTAAGTATTTCTTTATTCAATTTACAATCGTAGAATCATTTCTCGATATATGTTCTCCATAATGTTTTGACTAAAATGTTGCAAATAATCAATTTTATTGTTAAAATAGTGAGTGAATTTAATATCATTTGTGTGTATTTTAGTTTTTGCCTCATGCACCATCTTTTTTTATATGTAAACACATCTGTAATTTGTTGCATAAACCATTTGCCCACATTTATTGGTAACCTCTTTTTTTATAAAACGCATACTATCTGTTATTAGTTTCGACATTAGTACTGGTGCAGTTTTCCTCGTTCATACTGAAGTCGACCTGATTATGCTATTCAATTTATAAGTTATATTGAAATTATTGGGGCTTTCTCAAAACTGTTCTTCACTAAACTCCTTGAAAGTCATAGTTTTCAAATGCGCTAAATTACATACATTGGTTCTAACATCAAATACTAGAATGGATTCTCCGGTTTGGCAATTACTTTGTCTCATGTTGCAAAACGGATGCGTTTGAAGTCTTCCGTTTCATCATCAAAACCTCTTTCAAATTCTCTTAATTCTGTCAAATATTCTTCAATCTCCACTGATTGTTTAATAATTTTCCAATTCACTTTATACGGTTTTCCTTCGCACGTTCCGTTCCATCTTGTTGTAGTACTCCCTTTACAAAAACCGTCTCTCTTATTCTGTGATTTACTTTTGATTTCAATTTAATTTCCGGATTGATTTTTAATTCCTCTGTTTAAAACACAGCTAAGCATTTTTCTGGCATTACCTCTACTGGTAGTGGAATAACGTGCATTTTTATAAGTGATGTATGGCTCCATTTACCACAGAAAAATACAAAAGTAGTTCACTTCACAATACATTCTCTAACTTTAGCGCGCCGTAGATCAGATTCCTGATACATATAATATTTTGCATCATTTTCTACTTTCAATTTATTTGGGTATGCATCCGGATATTCTGGCATGTCCACAACCGAATAAATTTTCTCCATTTCTGTTGGAAACAATCGTAAGCTGTCATACCTGTAGCTTGTGTAGTTATTGTACATAAAATAATGACCATAACTATTGCCCATGGAAATATCATCGTTTTTCATAGCCCTGGGCTTTCCTTCCCATTTAAAGGTTTGTATGGTAACTTTATTTCATCACTTTCATTTACTGTAAGATCATTATTCAACTTCTTCCAATCTCCATTCTTCTTAACCCACTCTATAAAGTATTCGTTTGAGATTCGTGCAGCCACATCTATCAAATTTCAAAGATTATCTGTTTTTGTTATCGCATGAGCTCCAATTTCTAAAACCATATAAGTTAAACTTGTTAACATTACTTCTTTATCAATTCCATTTTTAGTCAAATTTTCAATTAATTTCTTATCACAAAATTTATCGTTTTCTCCAAATCTTTGCATAACATTTGGAAGTCTGTTTTTCATTTCAGTAACCATGTTTTCTAACTCCTACTCTACATCCATTTTTATTTCAACCATCGGATATACTGCTTTAATCAAGGCCATTAATATTATTTTTGTTTCATCAACTTACTGTTCAATTCTCACAAAAATCTGCTTTATCACGTATAAAGTTCTAGGTTTCATAACAATTATTTCACTATTTATTTCACTTTTTGGTGCCTCAAAGTTTTCTCACATTTCTGAATGTCCTTCCTGAATTTTATTATTCGATTCCTTTTTTTCTTTATCACTGAAAATTTCATCTACTTTTTCTCGTTCAATCCCGTTTACGTTATCGTCCTCTATTTCTGTATTTGAATTTTTAGAATTATTTACTGAGTCTAATTTCTGTTTCTTTATAGCTACTACACAATTCACTAAATAGCCTGCCCTTCCATCGGCATCTAGGTATCCATTTTCATCTAATTCCTGTGGCTTAAATTCACAAATATATAAATATTCATCATCATCTAACTCCTCCCTTTGAAAATCAATATAATAATTCCATCTTTTCATATTCGGCTAGCAGCTTTTTTTCGTAACTTCCAAACCTTTGTACACCAATGTTCTTCTATATACTCTGTTTTTCCGCAATTTTCATAGTCTATTGCTATAATAAATGGGTTTAATTCCATTCTAGTTTCTCTTAATTCTCTACCAAATCTTCGCAACAAACATTTTAACTGTTCTTCACATACCTCGATTTATCATATAAATATGGTCGTTCTAGTTCTATTTTATAAATTAATTTTAATTTCTCCATAATTTTAACTCCATCCCAATCACATAAAGCACCTCTTAAGTCTCTTGTTATTTCTTGTGAGTCACTCTTTTTCGCTACTTCTTCCCTAATCATATACACAACCTGCAATTTATTTTTATTTCCAGGTATAAAACCACAATCTATTAAAACCTCATCGTCTTCTAATTATCTATTCTTAAATTTCACTTTTATTATCTGTCTTCCACTATTCTCTTTTAATCTATTTTTTAAATCTTTAACATAATCTCCTATTTCACAACTAATACAAATCACACTATTTCTACTTTCATCTACAACATCAATAAAAATAAAATCTAACCATTTATTTTCTCTGAACGCTTTCCCAAATATTTTCATCATATTTGTTATTTCATCTCTATACTTTGAATGTATTTCATAATAATCATCACACAATTCAATTACACTTTTCAATTTTTGTATACTCAGTGACATCTGACTCAATTCCAGTAATGATGTCATTATTTTAGACGTTTCCGCAGCTCTCAATTCTATTAATTTATTAATCCTCGACATAATCATTATTGCCTTTTCTCCTTGCAGATCATCTTTAATGTTTCTCGATTTGGTGTTCAACCATATCAATTTCCCCCGATCAATACTACTTTCGAATTTATGTAAATTTTTTAATTAATGTTGCACTTTTACTATTTTGGTGTTTTATTGATTTTACCATGCTTTTTCGTAATACCCCAACAGTAACAAGCAAATATGACAATGATTACTAAAAATTATATATATATATATATATATATATATATATATATTTGTTAGTAATCATTGTTATATTTGCTTAATACATAAATTTTAATAACAAGTGTTGATTTATTTATTTATATAAGATCATCAAGTTGAGATTTTGTTAACTCAACAAAAGTATTACTCAGTGGAAAAGATATTTGACAGATTTTCTGTGGAAATCATTCTACTAGTCTAAGAGAAAAAAAACAACAACAGAGTCGAAAGTTTGTAAACCAAGTGTTTCGCTAATGAAACGACATGGTTTAGACCAGTTATGTCCAACCCAAGGCCCATGGGCAGCTGCGGAGCATTTGAAGACTTTTTGTGACCCAATTAAAGTTTTCAAGTGTTTATATTTATGAGGAAGTTTTGTGATGAAGAAATTTTTAAATTGAAAATTTTAAAAATTAAAAAGTTTAGATTAATTTTTAAAAAACAAAATAAGAAGATATTTTAATTAAAAATATCTTCGTAGAAAATTTGTTTAAATAAGGAAGATTAAAGCAAATAAGTTTTGAGTTTGATATTTATTGAAATAAAATTTATGGAAACAAAAACTGATTTTAATGTTTTACAGGATGAACCTCCTAATAATATTATTTTAGACATTTAGGTTATAGATGGTTGAAACATAGACTTTTAATTGTTAAATTTTTCAATAATAAACACTACATATTATTTACTGAAAACATGATAACAAAGAAATTATTATTTGAATTTTAAAAATTGCGGGCAACTCAAAGTATTTGACTTTCAACTTTGTTGTAATTGTAATCTGTGTTTGAGGTAAAATAGTGAAACTTTATGTTTTGTTTATTGTATCAATAATTATCGTATTTATTCGATTAGATATTATATTTATTCGTCATAGCTGGAAGAAAAATTGAAAAGAATAAAAGGAAAACTTGAATATGAAAATAGAAAGTTTCAGAGTTAATAGGAACATTTGTACTACTTTATTCATGTAAAATTTAATGTTCGATTTGTTGTCATACAATTACAATTTTAAATTTATATAACCTAGAAAGACACTATGGACAAAATCATAGGGAAATTGATAAACTTAATGTTGGCGAAATGAAAACTAAGTTACAATCTTTGAAGAACAATTCGATATCTCATAAGCAAACTGCACAATCAACGGCATTGTAAGTGCTAGCTTTCGAGTATCTCACATTATTGCTAATATGAAGCCTTTTACAGACGATAATTATATCAAAGACTGTTCAATTGCCGAGATTGAAGAAATCTGCCAAGAAAAACTGAATATTTTTACTCATATTAGTCTGTCACATCAAACTGTAGAAAGAAGAATAAAAAACATTTCAAATGAGATTTGTGCTTCGCTAAACACAATTACAAAACCTTCGCCTCACTATTCTTTGGATGAAAAGTTTTCACTAGCTTTGGATGAAACTTCAGGTATTGATTATATTGTCCAGCTTGCTATTTTTATTAGAGGTGTCAACAGTCAAATAAATATTACTGAAGAACTACTCGAACTTGTTTGTTTGAAAGGTAATTTAACTGGAAGAGATATTAAGGATAATGTCATAAATTGCGTTCAAAGTCGTCAGATAGATTTAGAAAATCTCGTAGATATCGCAACAGATGGTGCCTATTCAAGGATTGAAAAAAGTTGGCACTGTTAAATCAATGTTTGATCACATAAAAGCTTTAGGAGAAAGTTCAAATGATTTTGAAATATTTATTTATCATTATTTTTTACACTTCAAGAATCTATGTGCACGAGTATTGATGTCTCATGTGATAACAGTTGATGTCAAGGTAATTAATTCAATTATAAACAATTTATTGAAGCATCGTCAATGTCAATAATATCTTAATGAACTCGAATCTGAATACGGCAATCTCATTTATTTTAGTAAAATTTGGTGGTTAAGTAGCGAAGCCTACTTTGTGCGACTTTTTAAATTAATTGAAGAAATCGAAACTTTCATGAAAAATAATGGCAATACTATAAATGAACTTTCGGATGATCAATGGCTTCTAGATTTATGTTTTCTAACAGATATAACAATGAAACAGAGTGAACTGCCTTAGAAGTTACAAGGTAAAAATAATTTGGTTATCAATTGTTATCAAGATATAAATCCTTTGTAACAAAGGTCCAGCATTATAAAAATCAGTTATGGTCAAACTATTTGATTTATTTTCCATTATTAAATGACTATAAAAGTGATCATAAAAACTTCTTTAAATATTCGCCTGAAATCGCAAAATTACTTGAAGAATTCAACACCAGCTTCTCATGCATGTGAAAGTTTGAGAAAAGTCCAAAATATTCTTAGCTCCATTTTATGTAGAGGTTAAATCAGCGTCTTCAAATTTACAAATGGAGCTAATAAAATTACAATCAAGCATTGAGCTAAAATGCCAGTACCAAGGGAATAAGATTAAGTATTATCAAAGATTTATTCTCGAAGAAAAATTTACAAATTTTAAACAATTGAGAATGTGCATTACATCAGCATTTTGAAGTAATTATCGCTGCGAATCATTTTTTCCAAATTAAACCTGATAAAAACAAAGCGCAGCAGAAGGTTGCTCGATGAAAACATGACCAATAAACTAGGATGGGCGTCGACTAAATTTTCCGTTGATACTAAAACAATCTCAATTGAAATACAAAAACAAATGTCACATTAAATATAAGATAATAATGTTAAGGTTGTTATAATAATTATGGAAATAAAATAAGTGTACTCAAAAAATCGAAGGTGAACAAAAAACATCAAAAATCAGTAAAGTGCAAAATTAATTAAAAATTTATAAAATTTGGAAATAATAATTGATCAGGGAAAATGGATATGGTTGAACTCCAAATCATTGGACGAGTCCAGTAATAATAATAAAAATTTAATGAAGGGTCCCTAGGAAACTTTATACCGAAAATATAAATTAATTAAAAAAAAAATTAATTGGCTAATGGAAAGCCCGAGCTAATGGAAAACCCAACTTAATGGGAAACCCAAGCGATGAGAAAAACTTAAAGCTAGCGAAATCTCATAGATTAAAATTTTAAAATTAACTTACCCGGGCGATAGGGAAATAAACAGATAAGCAATTATCCTAAGCTATTTATTATAATCTTGACTAATTGATGTTATCCAATCATTCTGAGTGAGTTGTATTGTTTCAATGATCCCTAAAGATTTGGCACTATAATTGTATAATTATAGATAATTATTCTCAATATAAAAGGAGAGCGCAAATTATACAAGTTGCCAGTTGGTCGAAGAAAGTATTGTGCAAACGAGCAATAGTGAGGAAGTGTTGTTGAACTTAGAAAATTATTAAAGCAGTTAAATATAATTATCGTATCAGCAAGGTATTTACCCCTTGAGTAGCCTTACCTAGAATTAATCAGTAATTATCAGAGAGAGAAAAATGCAAATTAAGTGACAATTTGTATTTGTGATAAAGTGAAATAAAGTCTTTCTGTGTTCGGTTTGTTTATTTATTATTTAAGGGACGCGAGGAGTCACAGAGCAACAGACTTTAACGATAATAACCCAACAATAATATATTTTGAATATTGTTCGATAAAAAAATATTTTGAACAATGTGTGGCCAACATTAGTTCAGTTATTTTTTTGTCCACAAACCGAAATGCCCATAAAAAACTTAAACAGGTCGATCATCATCAAACCTAGATTCAAGCCCTGAAAATGAAACTAGAGAAAATGGATGCATATTATAAACAGATTTTTGGAAAAAGGTTTCAAAACAGAACTTGATAAACAAAAACGCCCCATCTGATCAAGAAACAAACAGAATTTCACGTCCAAATTCGTGATTACAGCTCAAGATAATGTTGGGCTTAGAGCCACCATTTAAACAAAATAAAAATAAAATTTAAGGTTAAAGAGCGAGATTAATGAAAGGAATCACTGCACATAAACATGCACCGCATCAAGATATTAAAAATCAATAAATAACATAATAATTAAAACAAAATAAAAACATAACAAAAATTAAATAAAACAAATAATTAATTAAAAAATTCGAAAATGCCTACAGAAGCAAAGAAGAAAACATAAAGAAATAAAATAAACTGCCAAAACCTTGCAAAATAAGGTTTAGAAAAAACACAGGCAGAAGAGGCGACCAGAAAACAAAATATTGGGGCTTAAAAACAATATTGTAAGAAAATAATAATAAAAATAAAATCTAACAATAAAATATTAATAAATCAAAAAATAAAGAAAAATAGGTAAAAATTTCGAAAAATATTTTAAAATAAATAAAATAATTAAAAAGCCCAAAAAAATGGCGAAAAATCGCCCATTGGTCGCACACATGCACGAAAATACTATAAATACAGCGATGAATTTCATTAATTTTAATCTTATGCTTTACTGATAATTTTCAATTTGAAATCTGAAAAACTCCGAAATTACTTAGAGTAAGGAATTTTGTTATATGATATGATTGTAATTTTATAATAATTATAACATTCAATTTTCGATGTAAATGCTTCATTTCATTTTAATGATAAATATACTCTATTTATAATGTTCGGACCCTTTAAAATCCTATATTATGTATCGAAATAGATTTGGTTCATGGGACCGACCGTGTGCCGGCTAGTGGGTGAAAACCCTTAGTTGTGCTCGTTCGTCATGCCTCGTGAACTCCTTGGCAGTTCGCAGTCGGTTCCGGCTTTGTGCACGGGACCGCTACGCAGGGCGCCATTGTATATTCGAGGCGGCTGCTGAAAATGTGGCCGGAGCGAATAGCAAAAAATTTTGGGAAGAGCGGAAAGTCTGAGTTAGAGGGAAGTTAGGTCGGATCATGCATTGGTCAAAATGATTTTTAATATTCCGAACAGAATAATAAAAGTACGGCTGGGCAGCACGGATAAGACTTAAGAAAGACAATTTTGATTTCTTAATGTAAGCGAATTGCAAAATTACCAAATAGTCGGCCAAATTTAAATGATAACGGCAAATTTTTTCAACAAATTACCTTGCTAAAATGTTCCACGGGAGAATCGCACGCGTAATCACGTTCTAATTGTCTTAGTCCATCTGAAAACCCGAGTAAGCGAACGTCATGAGATCGAAACGACGCTGAACCAAATAACTTTCTTCGCTTGAAAAATTATATATCGACTAAAACTAGAGATAGTTGACGACATGAATAAAGGTTAAGAAATCCATAATTCGTAGAGCAGGTGATTTGAGACCATGGATTGAGACGAGAGACCCGAAACACGAGAGCATAACACATTTGTCACGGATCAGCGCATAATAGCTCAAACAAAATTATCTGATCACACCTACCAAGGTGTAGTTACGGTAGGCTGCATCAAATTACTCAGGTAATCAATAAAAACTCTAACAATATAGTAAAATCAAATAAAATTTCAAAAATTTTGTTTTTGTTTTGGTATTATTAAAATCTGTGTATCTATGACGGTATCGTGGTTCGAAAAAAATGGGGGAAAAGAGTGCTAAAACATCAATCGTACCTATGGCGCATATAGTGACTCGGAAGGTAAACTACCCCCTTACTCTTCCACCAAAATATCCGTTCGAGTTGACATTTAAATATTGGGGTAATAATGACCCGGAACGTGCAAATTTCAGCAAAGGTTTTGATGGTAATAATTCCGAAATTGATAGCGATTAACTCGCCAAATAAATCACACTTATATAGTGAATAAGGGTACGCGTGAGAAGGTCGTCCTAATCATCCCGATGCTCTAGCTTGTCGATGTCGCGCGAATCTTCCTTTAAAAATTCCTCTCTTCAATTTTTATTTCGTTTATTTTTATTCTTGTTCATTTTATTTTCTTGTTTTGTCCTTTAAAATATATTACCTCTCTTTTCCAGTAGTATGCCAATCAACGAGAACACGAGCCCTTCGATGAGGATCCCTCGCCTGCCTCCGTCAATCGTGGCGATTCGCCACAAATACGAAGACCTTAAGATGCAACACAGAGATCTTCAAATGAAACATGAGAGAGTAAAAGGGACCTGGGCTCCACCAGAAGTCGTTAGGGAGCTCAGGCAGAAGATTGCCCGTCTTACTCAAGCGCGCGACGAACTAGTCGTCGAGTCGCGCGCCCAGAGGTTGTTGATCCGTGAACAATCAACAGCCCTACATCAAGCCTACACCGAAACTGAGCTCCGAAGCAAGGTCCCGGGGAGTGTTAGGGCTGAGCAAATCGATATCTTCCCTACTCACCACCTCCCAAGTGCCGAGGACCAAGTTCCTACAGTAGCAAATACTCTGATCTCGAGTACGAATGTCCCCCAATCATTATCTAATGGGACTACCGAAAACAGGGCCAACTTCAATGCCCCTACGGCCCGTCATCGGCCAAATCGGAATAAGCGACGTCGAGATCGTCGCAGACAAGAGGAGGCCCGTCTCCGGAGAACTCAGTCGACAGAAGGGGTGGACCAATTGGATGATCTACCACCTCCTTACCAAGAGTTCGAAAACTCGGGGATGGACCCGGATATCCGATATGCTCCGCGAATCTTATTTTCCTCTCCCCCAGCTTCCATACATATTAACCTGGTGGATGAGGATAATGAAGCTCACCCGTTGATGCAGGCATTAAGCGACCTCGAGTTGGACTTCGATGAGATCGCTGTCCTCACGGGAACGGTCCCCAACATTGGCCCTCGTGGCGAAATAGCTGGACCATCGTCGCGGAGAGACGAGGATCCTCGAGGCAATCCTCCATCGTACCGACCGCCTAAACGGAGATGCCTCCCGACGGATATGGACGCGGAGGAAGATTAAACCGCCGGAAATCCTAAGTTTACTCGTACTGCAAGTGGCTCCTACACTAACCAATACTCGAACTGTTCATTTTTCATTTTTGTTTCATTACTTTTTTTTGTTGGAATATTTGCTTTTGATTAAAAGTTGTTTTGGTTTTTAATAAATATCGTTGAATTCATGTTTTTCCTTACCAGTCGGAAGCGGGACCATCGGAGATGAGAATTACGGACTCACGGGGTTGCGAGAACATTGATTTCCCTGATTTTCACTCCAGAACTGAACGTAACGCCGAGGAGATGAGGGTTTTATTGTGTTTGGGAGGAGAGCGTAAGTCCTTCTATTGGCAGCTATGAACCGGGAAAAACGAAGGTCCTTCGGGGAGTAGTGCTAGTAATGGCGCTCACCTGCTCGAATGGCATTCGGCTATTGTGCACGGTTCCAACGTGATCTCCAATCACGGGTGTATGATAGTAATTAAAATTGTGTGGCGTAAGGAGGAGTTACCCCTAGTGATTAATAGAGCATGAATCTAAGGTGCCTCAAGGATTTAGTAATTAACACTCCCCTGCGACCAACAATAAGAAAAAGTTGTAAGCTTTGTTAAAGAGGTGGATCGCAAACATGCTACGATTTTAGGTCGTAATAAGCAAATAAATGACGCTCTCAAAATTAGAGTTGGCGATAGACAATAGATAATCGTGGTAGTGAGGGAAAATGATAAAGGATAGGGATAGCATATAGATTAAACTATATATATAAATTGAAATAAGACATTTGTTGTTTCCTTTGAATTTATTGTTCACATTATTCTTCCTAGCTATTGCCCGATTTATCTGTGAATTTAAAAAATAATAAATTCTTTTTTCAATAGCTAATAGTAAATAAATTATGCGATTTTTTTATACTAACTTATGAATATTATACCACACTTTAACGGAAGAATATAAATAACGTCGTATATGTCTTATAAATCAACATCATAAACATGATGTTAAAATTTAGAAAACAATATTGTTTTTTATTCACTATTGAATTTCAAAAACATTTGTTTTAAATTTGTTAATTAAACAATTATTTTTTAAATTTCATTTTTTAAAATTTAATTAGTAATAGATTTAATAAACAAACTAATCTGAATTGTAACCATCCACATTTAAGTTATTTAAAACTTTGAGAATATGGTCAAAACCTATAAAATTTTAGTATGCGGTCATGTTAAATCGGGAAAAACATCTATTATTGAAAGACTGATTTCTGATAAAATTTCTGAAGTATTTTTGTCGTGCAATGAAAACCCAAATTTGACTAATATCTAGACTTACAATCAAACCATTGAAGATACTTACAATTTTTCAATCGAAACAGATAGACACACTAAAGAGCGGATCAGAATTTTTGATTTAGGCGGTACTCAGCTCAGTGTCCAAGCAAGTAGCTGTTACATTGAAAAGCACTATTTAACGAATGTTGACGCCATTATAATGATTCATGATTTGACTAATTCTGAACAGTCGTTTAAAACTATAGATTTAATAAAAAAAGATGTAAGCTACAATACAAAATTGGCAGTTTAAAATTTTATAATAAGATCGACAAATCAAGAGACAGGCGTGAAATAATGATATATGTAATTTGTAATAAGCGAGATTTAGTTGATATTAAAAAACTGGAAAGTGATTCACTTTACAGATGGGCGGTGAAAGAAAAAGGTAATTTGATTTCTTTTGCAAACATTTTATTATCTAATATTTAATTTAATTTCTTTATTAATGCTAGATTTAATTTTTTAAAAATATTCAAAGAAATTAAATTTTTACGAGGAAAATAATTTATCAAATTAATTAATTATTATCGATTTTTTTAAATGAAATTTAATGTAAATTTTACTTTTTTTATAAATTAGTTTTATTTTATGTTCGATCATTAATAAATTCAGTAGACATAATACTTTGAAGGATACTTTGTATTGGTTGATTGAAATGCGTAGTGTTGGTGAGGGATAGGGTTGTGAATCTGGTTAAGGAAAACTTGTTTTGGGCTTTGTCAGGGATTAGTCCTGGGCCCCAAGCATAATTAAAGCGGCGTTTTGCTAAAAAAAATGATTGATATTATGAAGGAGATATAATTGGATTCCACAGCACAGCATTTTAATGTGTAAATACCCAAAAAAATCATTTCCCATTTCGTTCCAGTCTATGTTAACATGACGGGACAGATATCTCAGCTTTGCTTACAATTGAGTTCTCCTTTTCAGCTATTGTTAAACATTATCTTTGTAGTTGGATTAAAAATATGGAAAAAACGAAAAGAATTAAAATTCATTTGATAATGATTTAATAAATTGATATTTCATTAATTATATTATTTTTAAAAAATTTAGATGAAATTAATGAAAATATAAAAATTTGAGTTTAATTTAACACAAGCTTTACCTATCTGAATTCTGTTACATTTTATCAATATAAACTTCATACAAAAACATATCACTGTAAAATATGCATGTAAACTTTCGATGTGATAAATTGTTGCACACATAAGCTTATATTGCCGGGTCATGTAAATTCTGGTTAGAAATTCTGAATTTTTATCGGGTTTTACTTGAAAACTTGTATTATAGATGAGTTTATTCATTACAAATGATTGTATAAATTCAGTCTTCTTTGCTTGTTCGTTTAGTAGCACAGTGTAACTAAATAAAATCCAAAATGCTGATAAAAATTGGGCTCCATGCGCTCAAAATTATTGAGAAGCACTAGCTTAAAGAAGATTATTCTTTCATGAAGAACAAACAGGCGAAATTTGAATAATAATTTTGTTTCGGTAGATGCCAAACATTTGTTTACAAATCTGAGTTTGAAAAATTACAATAAACACTTCAGATTTTATGAAATGAATGTTGGGATAAATTCTAATTAATGGCTACAGACAAAGCGTATATGGAACTTGTAACCTCGGAATTCCTGGGGTTGACATTATAATTTCCTGGAAATTTGTGATAACTAAAATATTTATCATTATCAAATGAATTGAAATTTATAATTTTTTTATCAGATAGAGAAATATAAAATCCTAATTTATAAAAGCAAAATAAATCGACAATATTATTTTAAAATTTATTTAATAATTATTTTTTAAATCTATCGATTTATTTATGATGATAATTAAAGTTAATAAAGTCTGTAATAATTAAATATGGTTTAAAAATTGTTTAATTCATTTGTTAGATAACTGTAAAATAAGATAGAAAAATCTGATGTGATAAATGTTAAACTGCATTTATTGCCTTAGAGTTTATCTTGACTAAGCTATAGTGATAAGTACGCTGATATTAGCTGTGAACTATTTCCGCTATTTTACGGAAATTAGATTCGATTTAACTAGCTTAATTCATCATTGTAAATACCTGAAGCTTTCGTTACGTACTCATCTGTCAAAAATAAAATAAAACTCTAATACCGTTACTTTTTTTTACCGCCATCCCTTCCCTCATCACAAAACGTTAGACCCCCTCAAATATGACGTCACAAATCTCTGTTCCTCCTCTAAAAAGCAGTATTTTATATTTGAAAATGAGCATGTTTCAAATCACTTTATTGACATTTTAGTATGTTTTTAGTGTAATGCTGCACTCTAATATCGTATGAGAAAGCACGTATTAAAAAGAAGGCCCTGAAAAGCTGAAATTAGTGTAAAATTATGTTGAAAAATACAAAATTTAAGATGTGACATTATATTTCTTAAACACCCCCTCCCTCTCATCACAAATGTGTTACACCCTCCCCCCTAGGTACATAAAGTCATTTATAAACGGCCTAACAAATTAAATTTTGTAAGTTATTGTCATTGACTTATTGATTTTCTCAATTATTGAAACAATGTATATTGACGATATAGTTCAACATGGAAAAGCTGAAATTATTGTAAATGATCAAGGAAACCGCACGACACCCAGTTATATTGCATTTGCAGATACTATACGATTAATTGGGTATGCTGCAAAAGATAAAGCAATGATGAACCACAATAATACGATTTTCGATGCCAAGCGTGCCACGTTAACGATAAAAATACAAATATAAAAATGACAGAAATTATCCAATCCTTGTTTCTTATTTTGAAGGAGAGAAGTCTCTCGCAAGTGTCGAAAATCATTTCAGAAGTTGTTTCTGCTCAGGAGACAGTATATGAGTTACGTCGATTATTAAAGTAAAATCAAAGGTAAATAAAACAATTAATTTTGAGTAAATGATCAAAAGAATAGTGAGAAAAAGAAATATTCAATATTCTACGATTTTAATAAATATATCTAGTTTTATTTGAGATTGTTAAACGCCTACATCGGGCATATTTATATCGCTTAAAATTATCACAGTTACTTTATTTTTCACCGGCTAATTTTTTCACTATCCTAAAGCACATCACAAAAGTTTCACTTATAACAATTTTTTGTTAATTTTCAGATTTCTTTCTAAGTCATTTTATATAATATTGTCATTCGTAAAAACTCTGTCGAAAAATTATTAAACAATTTTCGTAATATTTATTCAGTTAAAGTATTCGATACGACAATAGAAGACAGGAAAACTATTATAGACGCATTTGTCAGCATTATTTCAAAATTATCCCAGCCTCAGAGTAAACGAATAATTGAGTTAGAATGTTTGATAATTTCACTTTCAGGTAAAACTGGGTTTCCATTCGTTAAAAAAGATCAAAAATTCACTTAAATCCGGCAAATCTGCCATTTTGTTATGAGTTATTCACGATTTTGGATTTATTTTTATTTATAAAACTTTTCTCTAGTTTCTATTTCTTTCAATAAAAATATGAATTTATAAATAAAATAGTGAATAATTGTTATTTTTCGTTTAAAATATCGATTAAGTTATAAAGAAATATTAACAAAAAATAAAAATATCAAAAATAATAAAAATACAATTTCAATCATATATTTATATAAATTCTCAAGAGAAATAGAAGAAATAAATTTGACTTTATTCTTTTATTTCTTAGGTTTCCTAATTTTATTCATTTCAATTTCGTCAAGTTTTATTTTCTCAATTGTATCTTTATTTCTTAAATATGACAATCCTAGGTTGTCATTTATTGGTAAAATTACTTTTCTACTTTTAACATTTGGCAAACCAATACTGTCAACGAAGCGTTTTGTAGTGGAATTTGAATTCATTGTTATATTATTTAATCAAAGTTTTGTTGTATAATAAACGGCAAATTATATATATAATATATTTTATTATTGAGAGCCTTTGAAAGATAAAAAGAATTGTAATTTGTTCTATTGGCGCTTTTAGTGTATATTTATTTATTTACAAGAAACAAGAAGCGTCACTTTGTTTTACTACACTCATGGTTTAAATATTTGTTTTAAAATCAACAGTAAAATATGTTCTCTATTTTGTATGAGATATAAAACATGCATTAACATAAATGAAAAATTAATTGATACATCAGAAAATTTTTAAAGACAGAAATATTATACTAAATAAATAAAGTGCTAAAGAATTTGAACAAATATCGAGTTACTTTGAAAACAAGAACAACAACTTAATAATAATTAAAATATGATACTCAGTAAAATATAATAAAACAATAAAATCAAAATAAACTAAGTTATAAAAAAATATTACCAAAAAAAAATACCAATAAAAATACAATTTAAATCATATATTTATATAAATTCTCAAAAGAAATTGAAGAAATAAATTTGACTTTATTCTTTTATTTCTTAAGTTTCCTAATTTTATTCATTTCAATTTCGTCAAGTTTTATTTTCTCAATTGAATCTTTATTTTTTAAATATGACAATCCTAGGTTGTCATTTATTATTCATATTACTTTTATATTTTTATCATTTATTCGAATTAGATTTTATTAATGTTATATTTATTAAGTAGTTTTTTGTATCAAATTCTAATTTATATATTATTTGATTTATTATACTGAAACGTTTCGAATGTTTACTATGTTTCTTTCATTGATTTCATGATTAACTGCATGTTTTTCCAACGTTCTTAAATTTATTAACAACTTTTTTTTTGTATTTATAATCCTCGAATCACAATTATATTTAAATTATATAAATTTCTTTCATTTTTTTATTTCCAAAATATATTATCTATATTTTTTCGTCATGTTTCGAAACCTTTGGAAGTGAGCCATCCATGATTTTTGGTAAATTGTGAAGTAGACAAAAATTTTTTTTGAGCTGCTGTATTTCTAAAAAAATCCATTTTTTTAAAACGTTTTAGTTAAGTGACAATAATTTATTATTTTTATATTAAGTTATGTTTGAAAAAAAAAATTTTATCTTTAAGTTTGTCTCGTGAAAATTGCAAAACAATCTTATAAAATTTTAAAAAATAAACAACATCAATAAAAATAAAATCTAACCATTTATTTTCTCTGAACGCTTTCCCAAATATTTTCATGATATTTGTTATTTCATCTCTATCCTTTGAACTTATTTCATAATAATCAACACACAATTCAATTACACTTTTCAATTTTTGTATACTCAGTGACATCTGACTCAATTCCAGTAATGATGTCATTATTTTAGACGTTTCCGCAGCTCTCAATTCTATTAATTTATAAATTCTCGACATAATCATTATTGTCTTTTTTCCTTGCAGATCATCTTTAATCATCATTCTTTTCAACTCTGTCTGATGCTTCTGATTGCGACTCATACATCATGTGATTATCCGTCTCTTTATCAGATTCAAACTTGCATATTAAACGATCCAAACGTCGACTCATTTGTTTCACTTCGTATTCAATTCTATTATTAAGATTATCTCGCTGCACATAAGCAGCGTTGTCTGCTTGTGAATTGTTACTTTGGAATCTAGTTTTCTTTAAGATTGGCTTTTGGAATTAATCATTATTACTGGGATATGACCTCGCATATGTCCATAACCTCTACGTGAATGACATTGAATTCGGCCTTAAATTAACTCTATCTCTTTGAGGTGACGGTGAGGTTGGTGAAGATCTTGATCCTTTGAAACAGTTTCGTGATACATGCCCTCTACTTCCACAATTATAGCACTGTATATTATCATTGATTCGCTGGTTATTGGTGCTTATTTTACTAAAACTTTTCCCACCATTGCCTTTCAACCAATCTGGCCACATCTTCTTTGGACTTCGTTGCTCTTCATTTTTAAACCAACATTGACTATTACTTTGTCCCTTTCTCTGCCATTGATCACACTGGAAAGGACTTGGACTTCTTCGGGCATTGTTTTTAAACCAGCATTGATTTATATTATGTCTCAATTTCTGACAATGACTACATTGGATTGGTCTTTTTCTCTCATCGTTTGGACTATTTGTAGATTTCCTTGGCTCATATTTCACTCTGAATTTTAGTGATGGGCTGGTTGAATTCTGAAATAAATTATTTTTGATTGTCAATATTGATCTGTCTCTGGGTTCACCAATAGTTGTAAAGGATTCTGCTTTTGGTTGAGTAGTTTTCAAATTCAATTCAATCTTCATAGCCTTTTAAATTAACTCGTAAAAATTGTTGAAATCTACATAGCATAGGGCCTTTTTAATTTCCTTTCTAACTCCTGTCAAAAATTGGTCTTGCAATAATTCATTCACTTGTTTCATCACATCAACTAGTTCGGGTTTAATCTCGAAAGCTTTCTCTGTAAGGGTTGTCAAATGATAAGCAAATTCTCTTACCGGTTTCGTCTGGTCTTTTGAACTCGATTGTAAACCTTTTGGCGCATTATTCGTTTGATGTCACCCCCAATTAATTTATCTCCTAAGGCAACATAGGGGAAATTGGAGGGTAAATGAGTAGTCCATTGGCTGCTCCTTCATCATCTGTTTCCTAAAAAATTAACATAAATTTTTAAGAACAATCGGCTCAAAATATCTAACACCGGGTAGTCCAGTGGGCACTCATTAATTATGAAATGAACATACATAGATCTTAAGGACAAAGAGAGAGAATGGGTAGTGGGGAAAATTGCGAAATCGTTGCAACAGTTAAAATGAATAGCCATCGGAAAAAGATTAATCCGAACGACCAAAATCATGAAAAATAATGTTTTTAAATAAGAATTAAATAAATTAATTTGAGTTGAGGCGGAAAATATGGGCGGGACGCTGCTCAAATTTTCCGAATTAATTCAAATACTTAAAAAAAATAGTAACGTAAAAATGGAACGCGTAAAATAAGGGTGGAACGCTGTTCAAATTTTCCGAGTCAATGAAAATACTTTGTCGAAAACAGTAGAATAGGGATGAATCGTAAAATAAAGGCGGAACGCTGTTAAAATTTTCGAATTTACAAAAATACTTTCTCGAAAACCGAAAAATACAGATGGACTACGGCTAATGTTGTATATCAATAAAAAAATTTTAACGCTGAGGAATAAGGACGGATCCCTACAAAATCTTAATAATAATAACGATAATGATAAGGGTAATGGTGATTATAATAATAATAATAATAATTATAATAATTATAATAATAATAATAATAATAATAATAAAAATAATAATAATAATAATAATAATAATAATAATAATCATGGTATTTGTAGTAATGATGATAATAATTATGATAATAATAATAGTAGTAATAATCATAGTAGTAATAACAATAAATATAATGGTAGTTATAGTAATAAAAATAATAATAAAGGTAATAGTAGTAACAATTAAGAAAGGTAATATATATAATAGTAACAATGATAATGCTAGTAATAATAATAGGTAACATTGTAGTTATAATAGGGATAAGAGTAAGAGAGCTAGTGTGTGTTTACTTAACATAACCAAGGGTTTACAGACCATAAAAAATCATCAACATGGACAATAATAAGAAGAACCAAGCGAGTGGACATAAAGATAGATGATATGAGAGTATAGGTTAACCTTTGAAAGAGATAGGAGAATAATGGGACCTAAAAGTCGAAATCGAGCACAGGCCTTCTAATGGCAGCTCGTTGAACCCATGGATCGTTCGGTCAATTATAGCATTAGCAATAGTACTCACTTTTTGCGGACGATCTACCCACTCGAACACAGTTCCAACGTTGCTTAGCAACGGGTGCCGAGTGGTAAGCGAAAGAATATTTGTATGGGGTACCTGGATAACAACCATATAGTTTCAAAATATCAAAACCCAGAAACCCACTAATTGGCAATGAGTCTTTTATCAATCTGTTACCAAGTCTCTTTCGCTTCTCCTTTTACGGATAATGAAAAAATTTTGTTATGAGTTATTCACGATTTTGGATTTATTTTTATTTATAAAACTTTTCTCTTTTTTCTATTTCTTTCAATAAATATATGAATTTATAAATAAAATAGTGAATAATTGTTATTTTTTGTTTTAAATATCGATTTCTAAATTTTTATTCTATATGAAAATTCAACTCGATTATATTCGGTATTTTACATTATTTTCTGACAACACACAACTATTCAATCTTCAGCACTATTTCTATAAGCAAAAAAAGCAATGAAATTATATACCAATTTTTAAAAAATTAAGGTTTACTGTAGTAATAAGTTATATATATATATATATATATATATATATATATATATATATATATATATATATATATGGGGTTTATGGTCCTGACAACCTTAACCACAGATGAACATTGTTTGCCATGCCCAGTGGTTACGCGTTGCTAGGCGACGTTGGTGCTGTAACCATGGGTTTTGAGGTCGCCAAAGGTGAGAGTCACTTAGGAATTGCTCTGGCCCGACCTCAAGCTGGGTTCAACACACTACCGTTAGAAGGCCTGTGTGTTCTTTATTTACTCCGGTCCCATCTTTATCTGCTTGATCTTACATAACGATTAATTACTGGTTTTTCTTTGTACAATCTCGTGTGTACTAACATTATGCCATTTCGTATGACCATCAAAATAATCAAAGAATAATTAAACTATAACAAACATGTATTTGGGGATATCGATTACACATTAACTTATGTTAGAGCAGCTCGAGGCTTGGCTCGTTCCTTTCTCCCCGGCCGATGAGTGTTGGGCTTTGGGGCGGTCTTCGGAGCCGTCATTGAACCTCGATATGCTAGCTGAGCAGGGGCGAAGACGAGGGGTATGTCACCGCTGCGCTTTCTTGGCAGGCTGACACCGCCACCTCCAGACCCTTTATTTGTGTTCTCAGGTTCTGATTGATTTGTTTCTCCTCTGACCAGCCCTTTTGAGCCGCTGTTATTTTCTGGTAGAGCGTTTTTACCTTCTCCGGCTCTACCCAAGTAGCTCTAATCTGTTGTATTTCTCTTGTCAGCTGTAAGATTTGTGCATGAAAATTCTCATTGGTTTTTCACGCGTGATCCAACTCTTGTTGTAGTATTCTCACGGGTTCCATATCTGCAAAAGAGAGTTATTATATCGCGTTATTTCACTTCAGTATATTTAATTAATTGTAATCATTAACTATAGGGTCCTACAGGCGTGATTTATTAACAATTCAAACTAAACAAGTACCAAAGTCAACTAAGATGTTTTATTTCATTTAACTAGGGCATTCGTCATAATAGTTTAGTGTCGATAATTGTCATAACGAGTTTTCCGATGATGTTTGAAGGAATCTGGTTTCGGAGCCGTCCGGGCGTAAGGATGCTCGTTTTGTCGTTCGGCTGGCTTTTCGTTCCTTCTCATGTTTCGGGGAATGATCTTCCACGGGACCACTAAGTTGATGGCCACCGCTTTGGTGTTTAGCCTCTCATCATCGGGTTGAATGAGGTGTTGTACGGCGGAGCGTAACCGTCCGTACAAGCAATCCTGCCCGCTGCGATGTCCTCGTTTACGTTGGCGAGATAACGCCTGACCCGATCCACTTGGATATCAGTTTGTCGCTGATGTTCCTCAAGACGAGCGAGGAGGAACTCAGCCTGGCCGTGGATTTCTCTGGTCAGATTGTGGCCCGGTTCCCGCTTTATGGCTACAAACGGAAGCTCGACCTCCTCCATTTGTTGCAGAGTGCCCGATCTGGATTCTCTGACCTGGGATACGGTGAATCCCGCATCCCACATAGCTTGACGACAACGATTTGCCGCGTGTGCGGGGAAACGTACGGTGACTCGGGATTCATCAATCCACGACTCATCTAAATGAAAACCAATGATAAAACATTTCTTCCATTTGCTGGGTCGTCTAATTTTCGAGCAATATCTCAGACGTGCGTCGATAAGTGAAGTTGCGCATGTCATGAGTTATTTCCATATTCTATGTTACTTGACTGTCTTCAGGATGCAGGGTACCGTCGCTTGCATGTGGGTTATGTCGTCTTTTAGTTATCCCGTTACGGTTCCATCCTTATTGCCATTACCATACATTCAGCTTAATGGGAGTTTGCTCTCTACTACGAGGGTCGATGTAAGCGTCTTATAGAGAAACGTCGATCTACCCGACCCAGTCGAGATGAGGAGGAAATCCGAGTTCATTAGTATTATTATCCATGCAACTAACTTGACACTCTTATTTCGAAAATCGATCCTTCAAGTTATTTTTCCTTATCTTTACTCAAAAATGGAGTTTGATATTGCAGGGAAATTTCTCCTAAACACCATACATTTTCTAACCAACTTATCTTACAAATCGAGCCTTTAAATGGTAACCAGCGAAACTTGAATCAATTCAAATCGTACTTACTTAGCGTGAAAGAAATCGATTAAAGGAACTGTACAAGGTACAGATTTTTCCGACCTAGAATATTCAATTACATAGGTGGTGGTATCCCAATTATGAGTCTGTTGTGTTACTCTATTCCCCATTTACTATGGCTTTACCGACGCATTCGTATTTTGAAAATCACTTTGTTGGATGGTGGACAAATGAGAATGACCCCTTGTTATTCACATCAAGAATGGTACCAGATTTTTCCACAAAACTACTATCTGCCAAAGGTATCGCGTTTCCTATACTAAAAGGTTGTGAAATTTCATGCATTATTTGCCTTAATTGACGATGTTCAGGATATCTAATTTTTTGGGACTCTAATCACTAATAGCTATTAGGGGGAGACTCTCAATTTAGGCAATATTGTGAATAACAATCTTATTTCCGAATTATCTTAATCGACTATTAACGTGAACCATCCCAAACGATGAGCTCCCACCCACTTAAAATGACATGCCGAGGTTATATAATTTATAACCAAAAAAAATCTGCGGAAGTCCAAATGATATCATTAAGGAAACATTTTAATTTGCTCAAGGTATTTATATAATCTACTACTAAAAGAACCTTTTATGGTTTAACAGGAATAAAAATCCTTTAATCTACTCAAGGTATTTATATAATCTACCACTAAAGGAACCTTTTATGGTTTCATTAAACGTATTAATAAAATACTTTAATTTACTCCGATTATTTATATAGTCTACTACTAAAAAACCTTTTGTGGTTTGATAAGAATTATTAATAAAATACTTTAATTTACTCTGATTATTTATCCCGTCTACTACTAAAAGAACCCTTTATGGTTTTATAAAAATTATTAATAAAATACTTTAATTTACTCTGATTATTTAGAAGGTTATCAATAACCTGAAATTGGACTTCTCGGCATGGCATTTAATAACAACAAAAAATTGGAGGTTTCATCAGTTGGAAAGTTTAGGTCACGCCGTCAAAATTAATTTTCCCCGTTGTCGATGTGTTAGTCTGTTTCAATACTCGGATCATTCCCTCATCGAACGGGTCAGGGTCAGATCGGAGATTCCTGTGTGAGTTTGGGGTTATCGCCTAGTATAATTGGATAAGATCGATTGTACTCTGCCGTGCTCGTTCAGGCCTCTCATAATCACTTCATAAAAAAAATTAACAAAGGACTCAATCATTTACGAGATAAAATTTTATTTCTCATAAATGTTACTAGCTCTATTCTGATTCGCGAGGTTGGTATTGGAATTAGTTGTCTCTGGGTTTCCGTCTAGGGCCTATATGGTTAAAAGGTGGATTAATACATAGAAATTAATTTACTTGTAGCGTGGGATCTAGACTCCAGAATTATGGCTTCCTCTGGGGTCATAGCTGGAGTGTTCATATCTATTCGATTCGGTTGATAAGACATTTTAGTCTTCTAAAAAATAACTGTCGGCCTTGATTTATCGGCGACTTTTATTCTATCCGGTGTGTTGTCGTTATGCATGATCAGCGGTATTATTAACTGGACACACCGATCGTTGATAGAGACCGAGTGTGTGTGTCGGGAATTTGATTCTACATGTGTCTGCTGAATTCATTTGCACTTTGTCGTACACGAGATACTTATCAGTATCGATTCACTTGGACATAAATGTCAGGTCAGATATACATATAGTAGACTTTTAATCTGTCTATTGCACTCGCCTTGTCTTCCTAATTTATCATTTCAACAGCAGGTATTGGTCGATGATTGAATTTTAACTAACTATTAACTGGGTGGGAAACTATTTTCGACAACTTTTCCAATTCTAGTGTTGATTTATTTTATGTCTATTTATCGAATAAAAATTTTGAAACCGTTATTTATTGTTGTTTTTGAGAAATGAAGCAGTTTAGTGGCATGAAAGGACGTGATAAGTTATTTATTTTATGCGGGAAGCTGTTTGTTGTTATAATTATTGGTGAGGTGTTTGGTGATCCATTCGTTTAGGTATTTTCCTAGAACGATTTTATTTACTCCTTAAATGTTGACGACATTGATGTTTGACGTGTCGCTACTCAGTAGGATTGGATTTTTTATCTAAAATATTTCGTCGCGTTGGAGAGAGAGAGGTTTACTACTTATCGAGATATTGATCGGTTATCATTTTATGTTCGATTTTAACTGGGGAAAAAATTATTATGGTTAGTAGTTAGTTATTTTGGTTTATATTGTCAGGGACCTTTCGTTTATTGCTGCTGGCACGTGTGTGGTTCAAACTTTTATTGCACTTTAATGTCTTAGAATCTTCAAAATCCTAGGTTTAATTCGAAATTTAAATTTTTTGAGAAATTTTTATTATTTATTCTTTTTCTCCTAACCAATTTTATTAATTTTAATTCGAAATAACGTATATCAGAAGTTCATAACAACGATTTTATTTTACTATTTCCCCGTTACCTTCCCCTCCGATTGACCTTAGGCGCATTGTGTTCATATTATAATTAATGAGTGCCCACTGGACTACTCGGTGTGGTAATTTTGAGCCATTTGTTGTCAGTGATTTTAGGTAGATTTTATGGGAAATGGGTGTCGACGAAACAGCCAAAAGACTATTTCCTTTTTACCCCTATACGGAATGATATTGACGTTCCAGCTCCTGCGTTCTCACGCCGGAGCCTTCACGAGCACGATTTATTGGCGATTATACACGCACTTAGACAACTCGGTTGTATGTTTGATTTTAATGACTTGTGAGATGTTTCGGCTGTGGGCCGGAAAAATTTCGACAGAAAAAGTCTATTCGTTTAAATACATATATATTTTGCCGTATAATTTACATCATAGATGCCATTAGTGATCTTCATACATCATACATCATAACTCTCTCTCCCCACGCCGACATCCGAGCAGAGCTCATTCGAGGTTGCAAGGATGCGACGTGGAGTGAGTTTCGAACATTCTCTCACTCACATCAAAGTTTCTAGATTTCCAAATTGATTACAACTGATTAGACGATGGATTTGATCCAAAAGTTCGATTTAATTAGATTAAAAACTGGTTCAGGTTAAAAACCGATTAAAATTTATGTAGAAATGAATCGGTATATATACCTATTGTACGACCCTAACCTTGCGTGTTATTTTTGATTTAGTAAAAGAAAATTTGACCTTGTGATTTTCTAGTATATTCTATTCTTTATTTTGTTATTTTGTAATTTTATTTGACAATTTTCTTTTGCATTTTTTGTTGAATTGTTTCCAATTCAAATTATTTGATTTTTTATTCCATTTTTATGAAATTTCGCATTTTTTGGTAAATTGTCAAATTTCGGTCAAATTGTTAGGTCTTCATGTTATGTTTATGTTTATTTCGTGAGGATCTTGTTGCACTTTGTATTATTTTAATTTATTTTTCTGTTTTATAATTTTATATTTAATTGTTCTCTTTCTCGCATTTAGCAGGGTTAGTTGACGTTTTAATAGGTTCGATTTTAAATCTGCATGTTGTATTTGCTTGTGTATTACCGATTCATTTAAACACTTTACAAGGCCGTTTGTGTTCTGGCCCAACATATATATATATATATATATATATATATATATATATATATATATATACATATCGAAAAAATGATGGCCCATTATTAATAAAAACTCGAAAATGCCAAATATATTTCGAGGAAATTATCCTCATTTTTAGTCTGCCATCATAATTATTTACGGCTGATTAAACGTTTATTTGTTTTTTGTAATTCCATATTCGGAAAGATTTAGAAATTTTAAATTGTCTGTCACAAAATCATGAGGCAATTCAAATTTCTTTAAAATAGTATCAAAATCGTTAAAATTAATAAATATGTTTAGTAATAAACCCCAATAGGTTTAGTTTCTGATCGAGTGTATAAATTTTCATGTAAAGGGTGCAATTCCACATGCATTGGAAATACTTACCTTCATCTTCGCACATGAATTCTGGAACATAGCCGATTGAGAAGTGTGAGTAATATTATTGAGCATAGAAAAATGTGCAAAGGAACAACTGATTTTAAAATTTTATTTAAAACCTTCAATAATAAGTGGGAAAGAATTTTATGTGAGGTGTTGGTAATTAAATCACAATCCTCTAAAATAAACGTTCAATCAGCAACAAATATATTGAGATTATATAATTAAATCATTAAACCGTAACTATTACATCATTATTGTTTCGGTAATAAATATTTAACAAAAATTATGATGGTAGAGTGAAGATGAGGATAATTTCCTCAAAATATGTTTCTCATATTTGGCGTTTTCGAGTTTATGTATATATATATATATATATATATATATATATATATATATTATTAAAAAAACAAGATAATTTAAATATCTTAAGTTCTTTAGTCACACAATTCTTCTTCATTCTTTCGTTTCTTCTTTGTAATGAAGTTCGACTTGATAAGGATGGAAACCTAACGATTGTGTACTGGACTTCGTACTACTTATCATGTTTGTGTCTATTATGTGGTAGTTTGTGCACTAATACCTTCTATCCCACCTGAAAACACGAGCGATTCTCTTTTCCATGCCCATAGTTCTCACATTATCTATACCTTTATTTGAGTCTCGGATCTTCTATCAATTCTTATATCTGCTTGTTTCAAGTTTCAGTGTAAATTAACACCTCGCCCATAAATTACCTTAAAGTTCGAAACCCCGTTGCGCTCTGCTGACTGCTAGATATTCTGAACTCTATTTTATTTAAAGGTTCATGCCTGTTTTTCTCTTAACAACCGCCTACCAAAGTCGTTAGATTAAAATCTCTTACCTTTTTTATAGATCTTTCAACTAATCCGTTTGATTGATGTTGGTAAGGTAAACAGTATTCATGTTTGATACAAAGTTTTCCTTCAAAATTCCAGCCTCTGTTCGTCAATATGCTCTTCAGTTTTCTGAAACGAAAGATTCAGCAGTTAAGAATCATTTAAAAAACTTTTACTACTGCTTGTTTCATGATTAGGTCAAAGAAATCAATTTACTTAAACGATGGTATTCCTCTCCAAATAAGCCTCATCCATAATAATGTTTTCTACGATTTCAGAGCTATATCAAGGGGAAATATTTCCTTGGTTTTTGTATGATAGATCATCTTTTTATAACATATATTACGGCATCGTAGACAAACATGAATTATCTCCTGCATCTTCTGCGAGTAAAATATATTTTCTATATAATTTAATATAACATAATTCTTTGTGTGCGATTGTTGTAGTTAAGCCTGCAAAAGTTTCAGGGACTAAAATTAAGATATCATAAATTCTTCTGCTGTTGCTCTAATCCTTTTTCCATAGCCTCTATTCTTTGGATATTATATGTGTTTCTAATCTTTGATATTTTGTCTTTGGCTTCTTCAGGTCTTATTTGGCACTGGGTGCAAATCATATCTTTCAATCTAGAAAGACTATCTGTATTAATGTGTCCTCCCCTCTTTCCGTATTTCAATTAAAAACTATATTCAGCCAGATTAGATACGCATTTTGAACTTGTGGACTGCTTGGTATTTTTGTAGTATTCATAAATAGCATATATCTTTGATCGGTATGAATTGTGAACTTATTCTCATATGATATTCTTTGAAATGCATAACATATTGATATACAGTGATAAGTTCTTTTCTGGTTGCACAGTAGCTCTATTAATGCGATGTCATATATCTCCATAAAAGATTGCTCTCTAAGTTCATTAACTTGGCTTGAAACTGATCCAATAGCTTCAAAGTAAGCATCTGTGTCTAAAATAAATGTTCTACCATCTATTGGATAGTCTAAAATAAATTTTCTACCATTTATTGGATAGTCGAAAATAGGTACCTCACTCAATCTTAGGTACTTGGAAACTTTTATTATATTTTTTAGTTCAAATGATGTATTTGACATGTCAGTTGCAGCTGCATGTAATGATTCTGAAATTCTGACAGAGTCTTTGATGAATCTCCTGTAGTAATTCGTTAATCCAAATTATTTTAATCATGCAGCACAAAATTGCGTTTACTAATATCAAATAATTCCCTAAGTCTACTGTGGTCAAAAGCTTGATAGCGGAAATTACGGGAATCCACCCATGACATATATATTTACAACTAAGATCCGAACAAAATAAGTCAGAGAATAAATATGAATAAGTTTATTAAAATGTTAAAATTTTGATTTTATAAAATAGATTTTTAAGAATTGAGATTTATGAAACAGAATTTCTAATATTTTAATATAATATACTTTTTAAATATAAAAGATTAATGGTGAAAATTGTTGGGAAAAACCAATTTAATTCGATATAGTTTAAAAATCTAATATACCTGATCTATTACCATGTATAAAAATTACATTGGTAATGCACCTTGTTAATTTTGTATTTGAGATAAGAAGCTAGAAAACATCGGTACATTTGAATATTTTATTGACCTTAAAGTTTTCTAACAAAAGGAAGGGGTTTGATAGTGCATACATAACACTTGCAACTGACGATAATTTTGAAATCACTGAAGATAATTCGTTGGAGAGGAATTTAGAGACATTTAAAACTGTTGTCAAGAATTATAATATAAAATGCTATGGTAATTGTAAAAAAATGTTTAAATTTTGATTTTTAACTTGCAGTTTACATTTTTTTGTTGAACACTACAAAAACATGTAAATAAATATAAAAGCAAAACAGGACAAAAAAGTTAATAACTATTGGTAAAACCAAACATGGAAATATTTATGTTCAATCGCCCATGAAAACCAAATACAAAAAATACCAAAAATAAAATTTATTAATCAGTCAGAAAATGTACTCAAAATCAGAAATTCTAGAAATCATTCCGAAAATAAATCGCATCAAATTCTCCAATTATCTGAAGTAGTTATTTAAACTTTTGATCAACCTCCATAGAAAACCTTTTTTCTTTTTATTTTTTCTTGTCATTTCTTTAAGCTTGGAAAAATCAGAAAAACTTTGGTTTTCAATATTCGAAGCCGAATTATATTTTTTTGAATCCGAAATTTCTATCGGAGTTCTTTCGATAATTTGCAATGAACTTCCTTTCAAATCTTTATCGGTACTATCATTTTGAAGCTCATAATAATCCATATATCGATAGACCTCATCAAAAATATCATTCCATTGTCCTTTACTTACCAATTCCAAATTTTCTCCCGAGTTTAATTCTGAAAGGAAATCAATATTTTCCTTCACCACACTCGATTCTCCAGATTTGACATTTTCCGTAAAGCTGATAAGGCAACGGTTTTCGGAACTCTCTTTTGAAATGCTTAAATTCTGAACACTATTTTCTTCCAAGGTTTTAATCGATTCATCTGATGAATATTGTGAGCTGGAGCACGATTCGGCATTAGATATTTCATGCTCCGTTTTAAGATTGGAATCACAAACAAATGATTTCCTACTGGATAGACTATTATTATCACTGTGATACCACGAATCATCGGTATTTTGATCGCTCAAGTGATTTCTCTCGTCGCACTCATTTAATGAAGTTTCAGAACCGATCGGAGATTTCAAAAGATCGCTAAAAATTTCATTTTCTCTTTCTGGGGTAATTACGAAATTATGTCTTTGTGGAATTGGGGGTTTTTCCAATGAATAATCCGGTTCCTAAATTTAAACCCATAAATAATAGAATAAATTTTTTTGTCTCTTTTTTTCCACTTGAGATCCACTATTTGGTTAATTTTCAAATGAGTTTTTTTAAAAATTTTTCACTATAGATTAATTTTTTGTTTTATATTTAACCCGAATTTTCGTCACTTAAAAAAAAATTCGATCGATAGTGAAAAAAATTAAAAATCAATAAAAAAACTTGTAAACCCATAAAAATTAGAATAAAAAATTTTTTCCAATTGAGATCAATAATTGATTTTTAAAAATTTTTCACTATAGATTAATTTTTTGTTTTATATGTAACACGAATTTTCGTCACTTAAAAAAATTCAATCGATAGTGAAAAAATTGAAAATATTAAAAATCAATAAAAAAATTTGACTTACATTTAACTTTTCTTTGGTAGGAGTAATATTGATATTGTAGGTTTTCTTATGAAGCATTCTAAATATTGAAAATGTAAACTTAATCTATGGAAAATAGCGACTCACCGATATGCGTATTCGTTTCGTTTCACCAACTCTATCAGAAATCCATTATCAGATGTTTTCAACATCGTCGATTTTTTCTTTCCGATTTCGTCGGAATATAAAATTGTGAGATTTCCCAACATTTCATAGCAATTGATGTAGCTTTTCCACGTGAAAGATTCTGGATTCGATTGATAGATTGTAATTCCTTTCGGAGATATTCCAATAAAGATATCTTGGGATTTCAATGACTAAAAATGAGAAAATTAATTTATTGTTCTTTCCAAAAATTTCCCCTACTTTTGCATGATATCGCTCTTCTCCGTATCCGGTATGGTTGAGAACTTTATTGACAAATGCGAGATCCGATTGAAAAGTTGTCATTGAACTAGAAATAGATTTAATAAATAAATTGGACATATTTATGTCTCCAGAAAACTCTTACTGCAATTGTTTGTATTCGTGAATGAATTCGGTTTTTGTTTCTTTGCTGTTCATTATTTCAGGGCAAATCAAATTGTCTTTACCAAAATGTACAGATCGAAATTGCTCGCGATCATAACTGCCATATTGAGAGTAGAATAAAATAGCGGATAATTTAATCGACTCACTCATGGAGCACTTTATTCTAAAAAGTAGATTTTAAAATCAAATTATTGCTATTATTGATTTTACTCACTTTTGATTTCGAATATCATTTTTAAGTTGTTCGATTAAATAATAGATTGTCATGTAATCTTCCACGTAGATAAAATTTGATGGATAATATTGAAACATGAAAATAAAAACGATGTTGTGGATTCCTTCTAGAAAACAGAGACAAAAAATCATTATTATTATTATTAATAGTATATTCGTAAATATAACTTACTCATTGTTTTGACAATATTCTCATTTGGTTTGAGCCAACGCTATAAAAATAATGTTTAAAAAAGTATTTATATGTTGTATAAAATTCCAACTTTATTTCCGTGTAATTTAGATAAATATTGCAAGCCGAAAAAGTTTTTCTCGATGATATTTAAATCTTGACATATTTTCGATACCAGATTTGATCCCGTGTAATTGTTCTGGATCGATGATAAAAATATTTAATAATTAAATTAATAAATAATAAAACATACATTGAATTCATAAAGAGCCACAATTTCATTGAATATTCTTACTTCACATTGGTATTTTTTGAATTTTTTAATGTTTTCTGTTTTAAGAAAATTTTCATTAATTGGTCGACGATTTTCATTTGCTAATGCTTTATACATATTAAATCTTGAATTATCGACTAAACTATAGTAATAGATGCTTGAATTATCCATTTTTTGTTCTTAACAATGAACTTCCTATTCCTTTCTCGTTCTTTTATATATAACTATTACTCAATAATGTGAATAAATTTTGAAATATTTCCGCTTTTTTATACAAAAATAAATATTTCCGTAAAAAATAAACACTAGCTAGTTTATGCCAGCATAAATTTTTAGTAAGAATACGTAAAATTATGTAGTATCCTTTAAAAGGTTTTCATATTTACAGATTCATTCAATTCAGGTTCTGTGTCTGCTGATGAATACGCTACCTCTCAACTAATTTGGATTCAGCAAAATTGCGATACAATGTTAGACTATATGTTAACGTACTTAAAATAGACGTATTTCTCCTTGCAGACTATTTTCAGCAATTTCACTCAGAGCTTACAATGATATCTGCTCTCATGACATTGCAGGAACACATAGAACTTCTGCAGGACATATAAATGTTTAAAACAGTATGTCGCAAGTTCTGAAGATACAGAACTTTTGTATATAGAGATTAATAACATATATGGTAAGGTTCTTAGCCAAAATCTTCCGTATGGTGACTTTGTTTATGTGAATGACAATCTGAATGATGTGTTTATGCAAATATTGAATTATTTCTGTATGGTTACACTATGGAAATTGACATCAATGTCCCTGAGCGTGTGCATGAGTGTATTTGAATGACTTTCCGCCTGCATCGGCAAAAACGTGTTGCTTAATTCAAAAGTTGAGAAGTTAATGCTCACGCATTATAGTAAGAAGAACCATGTTCTTTATTGGAGGCTTTTTGGACCACTTTTTGGTGGATTGAGCCCTAGTTTTGTTGACAGTGATCCAGACGATGAAACAATTGGGCCACTATTGGGTGTACTGGGCACTGATAGGATAAATAAATTTTAATGATGAGCCTAAGGGTTATCGAATCTTTAACCAGTGCACGCACAAGATGTAATCACTAGACACCGTCGAAAATGACGTTGGAAATGTGTAGTGGGTGGAATATTAGCTAAGGCTGATTCTCTCTACAAAGACTGCCAATGTCCTAACATTCCTTTTGGGTCCATGAGCTGTCATTGAAGATTTTGTGCTCCATTTTCGCATGTCCCTCATCTCGAACAACTAATTGTTTCATTCAATTATAATTTTAATAAAACAAGATCGTAACAAAGTTAATATTATAACAAAAGAAAGTTTAAGTAATCACAAGAACATGATCTTAGGTTTTTGTCAAAGTCCTGTTGATGTCGTTCAAATCCCATTGGATTTTAGAATATGTACCATCATACGCGCGGCTTTTATCTTGTTTTGTCGTTCAAGCTCGTGCTTACCTGGCCCAGTTGACGTTGTTACAAAAATGACCTACATAAATTTCTAGGTCTCATCCAACTTTGCCACTCCTAATATATATTTATTGATTAACGATTCATTAGTGGAATGCCTGAATTTGTCCTATCCCGAAATTTGGAGTTATTATTCAGATTTATTTTATAGAGATTTTAGCTATCTTTCGGATTTTATTCTTTTCCATGACTCTATCGGTAATATTATTTTATTTAATGATAAAATTTCGTCTTTATTCCTTTTCTTTATTATTATCCCTTTTAACTTGAATCATATTTTGGTTAGGGTTAGGGGTCCTTAAAATAGTTTGAGCTGCCTAAAGGTTATTATTCCCCACCCAGCGCCTACATAAGAATTTGAACCGCTAGTCACCTGTCAAAAATTTGACGTTGGTACTGTGAACTAGTGGGTGGAAGGTTAGCAAAAGGTGAGCTTTTTTTCAAGAACTGCTAATGCCCTAACCCCCTTCGGGTTCATTAATGAGGAGTCGGACTGTATTAGAAATCTCAGTGCCATAACAGTTAGACTCCGATGGGTCGACAAGGATTTCCCGATTTTTCGATATCAAATTTTTTCTTGCTACCATGGGAATTTGATGTTCCTTATATAATTAATTTTATAAGAATAAAGACAAACCTTTTCTTGTTATTCAGGAGAAACAGGATCTCTTATCTGTGTCCCCACGCACGTTGCCGATCAATGGCGACAAGCTTGGATACGAGCCTGGCAAGCGAGAGGCGGCGAGGAGCCCCAACCAAGAGAGCCTAAACAGACCATCGGGCAATTGCTAGGGTTGGACGATAAGCCGTCATTGCGAAATGGACAAAATGGCGAGCAGTATCCGGCCCGGGAAATTTGGGAACACGCCAGCGAGCTCCTCGCACGCCTAGAGGACCATCAGCGGCACGTCGACTTCCACGTGGTCAGGGCCAGACAATACCTGGCCAACGTGGAGGACGACATCGCTGCCGGACGAATTGCGGGCGTCTACCCGTGTATGCCGCCGCCCAACTCCAGACCAGTCCGTCTTCATACGTCCGGGCTACTCAGCTGAGGAAGGGGTGAGAAAATTCTTCGAAGAACCCTGATCTCGCTGAGCTGTAGGATATGGACCTTTTAGTGATTGTCATCGTAATAAAAACTTTTTTGTTTGAAGTTTTTCCTTTATTTTTATTCGTTTCACGATATAATTTTGCGAATTTATGTTTAAATTAACTGTACATTTAAATTTTTAGATTTCTTAACAAAAATTTAATGTTCAATATTGCAGCAATGGAACCCTTGCAAATATTGCAAACGGAACTGACCCACGCAAGGCAGGCCAATAAAAATTTTCACGATCAGATTATTCAACTAGCCCGAGAGGTCCAACAAACCAAGGCCACATTGGTAGACCAAAAGAAGGCCAAATCACTATATCAAAGGCTTACCGCGGCCCAAAAGGGATGGGCAGAAGAAAAGCAACTGACCCAGAGCTTAAGGACCCAAATAAAGGGGCTGGAAGTTGCGCTGTCAGCCTGTCAAGAGGAGGCAGCTGTAACTTATCCCCTCGTCTTTGCTCCCGCTCAATTAGCCTACCCGAGGCGATAGCAACCCCACCAGCAATCCCAACAGCAACACCAACAACTACACCAACACCGAATAATTACCGACCCGGACGAAAGGAGCGAGAGAAATGCCGAGCCGCTTGATTATTAAATAAAAACCTGACGAAATTATAAAATATGTTTATGGTGTAAATTAAATATGTATATTTTTGCAAATTATATCTTCTTTGTGAATTAAAATGGGTCTACGCATATTTGACATAAAATAGTCTAAAATCTGCAACCTACGCACTAGAAGACACCATTCGACATGTAGCCACCGGTGTAGGGTTTATAACATCACTGTCAAATTCCCTCTTAGATTACGACGGACTCTAACGGATAAAATCTACGCAATACAGGGGACCCAATAATTTAAAGCGAGCATAAGTCTCCTAACGACAGCTTGTTGGACCCAGAGGTCGTCCGAACAATTACAGCATTAGTAATAACGCTCACTTTTTGCGGACGATCTACCCACTCGAACACAGTTCCAACGTTGCTTAGCAACGGGTGCCGAGTGGTTGTAAGAAATATTTATATGGTGTTACCTGGGTAACCTCAGTAAGATTTAAACAAACCATAGTACCCAGTAACCCATCACACCATTTATTTCTTTACACTTCCCGTAAGCATCTACAACCGTGCTCATGGCCGTGACACTGGTCAACGCGCCATGCCCACAGCTGGGGACACTCTGGGTCCTATAATATAATAATATTAAAATTTTTGTTTTTTAAATTAAAAATTTATTTCCAATTTTCTATTTATGAAAACTAATTTGAAATTACCAAAAGGAAATCCTAATTTACTAAATTTTAAAAAAAATAAATAATAAGAAAAATTTAGAGCCACAATTTAAACAAAATAAGAATAAAAATTAAAGTTAAAGAGCGGAAGTAATGGAAGGAATCACTGCACATAAACATGCACCGCACCAAGATATTAAAAATCAATAAATAACATAATAATTAAAACAAAATAAAAACAACAAAAATTAAATAAAACAAATAATTAATTAAAATTCGAAAATGCCTACAGACGCAAAAAGAAAACATAAAGAAATAAAATAAACTGCCAAAACCTTGCAAAATAAGGTTTAGAAAAAACACAGGCAGAAGTGGCGGCCAGAAAATAAATAAAAGGGCTAAAAATAATGTACAAGAAAATAATGATAAAAATAAAATTCAAATATAATATAAATTATATATCGAAAAATAAAGAAAAATATACAAAAATAATAAAATAATTTTAAAATAACAAAATAATTAAAAAGCCCTAAAAGTGGCAGAAAATCGCCTATTGGTCGCACACATGCACGAAAATACTATAAATACAGTGATGAATTTCATTAAATCTAATCTTATGCTTTATTGAAAAATTCAATTTTCACACTACAATCTCGACAAATTAAGTAAGGAACCTTTCGTTGTTATTTAGTGTAATTGATTTTCAATTTTTATGATGCATTTTATTCAAATTAAATATGTTTTCGATGTCACGTTTCATTTCATTAATAATTCTATATATATATGTGTATCTATACGTTCGGACCCTGTAAAATCATATATAGTAATGTATAGAAATAGATGGTTCATGGGACCGACCGTGTGCCGGCTAGTGGGTGAAAACCCTTAGTTGAGCTCGTGGGTCATGCCTCGTGAACCCCTTGGCAGTTCGCAGTCGGTTCCGGCTTTACGCACGGGACCGCTACGCAGGGCGCCATTGTATACTCGAGGCGGCTGCTGAAAATGTGGCCGGAGCGAGTCGTTTAAAATCACGGGAAGAGCGGAAGACTTTGGTTAGGGGAAAGCTAAGACGGATCATACTTTGATCTAAAACATTTTTAAATCTTCCGAACGAAAAGGTGCAAACAGAACTGGGCAGCAAGGATAGAATATAAGACGAAAGTGATGAAAAATGGTTTTGTTTATGCAAACAGGTATTAAATTCATAGATTAAATAATAGTAGGACAATCTAGTATAAAATGACAATTCTAAAAATTACCTTACCCATAAATGTTCCGCAGGAGAGCAGCACGATAGACCATTACAAATAAATTTTCCTCTCTCTGAGAATCAGCCAAAGAAAAATCCGTGAATGCAAGATGTCGCTTTGAATAAGAACTCCACCAATATCCGATACTAAGACATCCACCGTGAATACAGGCAGGTGACTCTGAGAAGGATTTAGGAATCCCGCATCCAGTAGGGCGAGCAAATAATGATGTAGAAAGAAAAATCCAAAACACACAAATACGTAATAATTTAGTCATGGTCTATTAAGCCGTCATTATATAAAACTATCTAATAGTTCTATCGATCTGCATATAACTCTTGTAGGCTGAATAACTGGTATTTCGAAAAATCGATACGATTTACTTGAGTTAAAAGAAAATTTCTCGTCTTGTTACTTGGAATTAATTCGTATTCAGGGCCAGAACCGTCGCGGAGAAAAAACGTAAGCTTATATATTAGTAGTACGCTATTTTATAAGTTAACCCTAACTAAAAATTTGGATGTCGAATTCCATAAATTAATAGTCGATACTATTTCATACAAATTAACCTTAAAAATAATTTTAGATTTTAAATGCGATAAATTAATATTCGACACCACTTTACTTAAGCTAACAGTAAAAATGAATTTGGATTTTGGAAACTGTAAATTATTATTTAATATCATTTTATAAGGTAACATTGAAGTTAAATTTAGGTTGTGGAAGCTACAAATAAATATTAAATGTCAATTTTTAATCTCCAAGGTCATAAATCATCCTTAATTCAACTCTAGGAAACTGTAACCTTAGAATCCATTGCCAATTTAGGGAACGACAAATTTTTATTTGATGTTGACATAAATTTTGAGAGAATCTAAATTATACTTGGCCTTTGGGTGGAAAACCGCGCATCATCCCGCAGCATCGAGATCAATCGCGAGAATTGTAAACTATCAAAAATGAATTTTGAATAATGTGAAACCTCAACCTTAACTTGGAAACCGATAATTTGTCATCAAATACTATAAATTACTAGTAGGTAATAACAGAGAATTTAGAATTACGCTATATTCCGAATTAAATCAACTTAAATATTATTAATTATCAATAAAAATGACCGAAACCTTAAAAACTACCCCTCCATATTTGATAGCTCAGATTGTAATTAAATGAACCACCGCTCTTTAAGTCGAAGTATTAATTACGCTATTAACCCATAACTAAGTAGCATCCTGAAATATTTCTATAAATAATTTAATAATGATCTTAAATATAGAATTTTACGGTATAAATAATTGATAATGGTATCGTAATGTAGTTCTTAAGCTCCATTAGATGAATAACGATGATTATGTTACCTAGTAAATCATATCTTAGAAGTAAATTACTAGCAGTGTCGTGGGTTTTCCTTTATTCACTACCAAAATAAATGGTCAGGATCCACCCCAAACATTAGCAGACAAATAGTGTAATAGTACCGGCCCGCGCACAAGCTACACTGTGTCCCCGCGCCCAGTTCCACTCGGGTCGGACGAGATTTACCGTCCTGATCTCATATCCAAACCGGGGAGTAGGGTCATGGTTAAGGGGAAAGCAAACCCAATTGCCGCCGATACTCTGTTTTTCAGCATCACTCAAACTCTATTTCAATTTTTTTTTCTTCCTCTTATTTATTAATTTGGTTAAAATTTTTCTCCTTTCTACTAGTATGACGAACAACGAAAATGCGATCACTTCGATGAGGATCCTCGCCTACCCCTTCAATCGTTGTAGTCCGCCACAAGTACGAAGACCTCAAGATTAAGCACAGAGATCTCCAGATGAAACACAAAAGGGTAAAACGGACCTGGGCTCCACCAGAAGTCGTCAGGGAGCTCCGGCAGAAAATCTCTCGACTTACCCAGGCGCGTGACGAACTAATCGTCGAGTCACGCGCCCAGCGTCTGCTGATTCGCGAGCAGTCGGTGGCGCTGCGACAAGCCTTCTCGGACACCGAACTCCGAATCCGGGTCCCCGGGAACATTCGTGCAGAGCAACTTGATATCGTCCCGGCTCACCACCTTCCCAATATTGAAGATCGATCCAACCCGACAACAAACGCTCCTACATCGAGCGCGAATCTCACACACTTGTCACCTCCCGGAACCGTGGAAGCCCGGGCTAACTCTTCTGCCCCTACAGCCCGTCACCGGCCAAATCGAAACAAGCGACGTCGGGATCGTCGCCGACAAGAAGAAGCCCGTCTCACGGAAACTCGGCCAATGGAAGGGGTGGGCCAATTAGACGACTTACCACCCCCTACCGAGAGTTCGAGATCTCAGAATTTGACCCAGATATATGTTACGCTCCGCGGATTTTGTTCTCTTCCCCCGCATCCATCCACATCGACTTAGTGGATGAGGAGAACGAACCGCCTCAGCTGATTCGTTCCCTAAGTGACCTCGAACTAGAACTTGAGGAGATCGCCATCCTCACGGGGGAGGTCCCCAATATCGGGCCCCGAGGCGAAATTGCCGGGCCATCTTCACGAAGGGACGAAGATTCTCGAGGCGACCCTCCGTCATATCGACCACCCAAGAGGAGGTGCCTCCCAACCGACATGGATGCAGAAGAAAATTAATGCACTGACTAACTCGCATTATTCTCATCATATTGGTTGATCCAACATTTACTAACATTCAAATAGTTTATGTTATTTTCTGTTGTCTTTTGATATTTAGCTTCCATTAAAAAATGTTTTGATTTGTTTTTTTTTCTTTTTTTTTATTAATTGTTAAAGATATAAAATTTTCTTCCATCGCTCAAAATTTAGAGTATTGGAGGCGAGGGGAAGAATACGCGCGCGCAGACACAGGAAGGATGTTTTTCCGCACTTGAATTGAGCGTAGTTACGAGAATTAAAAGGGTCTTAGAAACGGAAGCGTAAGTCCTTCTATCGGCAGCTATAATCCAGGGAAGATGAAGGTCCTTCGGGGAGTAGTGCCAGTGATGGCGCTTACCTGCTCGAATAGCATTCGGCTATTGTGCACAATTCCAACGTGATTCCAGTCACAGGTGCATAATAGTGATTAAAATTATGTGGCGTACGGAGGAGTTACCCCTAGCGATGGTAAGTGGCTTTCCAGGGTTAAGCTGACTCAAGGGTCTGGTATTCAACACTCTCCTACATCCAGCATTTAAATTACTATAATATAATTTATAAATATTATAATATAATTTATAAAATTTTATTTGTAAAATTATAATTTACTTTACTATAACATAAAATAATTTATTTAGTATTACTGGTGTTGGGCCAGAACACAAACGGCCTCGTGAATGTTTAAATGAATCGGCAACACACATGCAAATATAACATGCAGATTTAAACTCAAACCTATTAAAGCATCAATTTAACCTTATCAAATATGAGAAAGAAGATAATTACATATAAAATAATAAACATAAAAATAAATTAAAATAATAACAAAAAGCAACAAGATCCGCACGATATAAATATAAACATAACACGAAAAAACCCAACAAATTCGACCGAAATTTGATAATTTAACAAAAATGAAAATTTCATGAAAATGAAATTAAAATCAAAGAATTTGAATTAGAAATAATTCAATAAAAATTTAAAATAAAAAATTATCAAATGAAATTAAAAAATAATAAAAATTAAGATTAGAATACACTAGAAAATCCCAAGGTCGAATTTTGTTTTACTAAATCAAAAAGAACACGCAAGGTTAGGGACAAAAAATAGGTATATATACCGATTTATTTTTACACAATTTTAATCAGTTTTTCAAACTTGAACTAGTTTTGTTTAAAAATCTATTTTATTTTGGAACTCTCTCCACGTCGCGTCCTCGCAATCTCGATGGAGCTCTGCTTGGATGTCGGCGTGGGGAGAGTAGTATTTTTATGATTTGTCGTTGGATCAAGTACTTATTATATTGTTTTGTTAATATTAATAAATTATTTATAATATTTAAAATTATTTTCTCTATAATTATTTTATTTCATGTCGAAATTTTTCCGGCCCACAGCCAAGACACTTCACAAGCTAATAAAATCATACATATTATTCAGATTCGTGTAAGTGCGTGGACGCCAATGATCTGTGCCCGTGAAGACCCGGCGTGCGGAACGCAGGGATCGGAACGTCAATATTATATAGAAGAAAGGAGAGATAAGGAAGCGGTCTTTTGGCTACTTCCTCGTCCCTCGTTTTCTTTAAATTCGACCTAAATTATTCTACATACGGCTCAAACTCACTACACCGAGTAGTCCAGTGGGCACTCATTAAATATAATATAAACACAGTGCGCCTAAGGTCAATTAAGGGAAGGTAACGGGGAATTATAAATGAAATCGTTGTTATAACTCTAAAAATCAACTATAGATTCAAACTGGGACCATAACTCCAAATAGTCGCGAATTTTTAATGAAAGATAATAATTTAAATAATCATAAACGTTAAGTGGTTATCCTAGACCTTAATAATTTCAAATTAAGACCACGGATTTAAATAAAGTTATAGCTTCGAGTAGTCATTGGGGACTCAATTTGTAGTTTTATAACCAAAACTAATAAGGAAATCATTATAACTCTTCATGGTTATATCCTCCAAAGATATTTAAAAATCATGGGATTAAACATAGAACGACAGTAACAGTTAGGAATCACTAACCCCAGCCCATATGGATTTTAATTATTAATTAAATAATATATAGAAGTTGTTTAATGAAGTAGCCGTTATAAACTGTTAACGCCCTGTCCGAGTAAGGAAAATTCCTTTTGAATTGAATGTAGTGATCATTATTACGCCAAGTTTAATGCTTCAGCTTAGATAAGGATGTAGAGGGAAAAGGCAACGAAAAATTAATAGTTAAGGACCCTCAACCCAACGCGTAAAAATATTTGATAACCCAGAGTGAGCGGAGAATTTTGGGTGAAATAGCAGAAGCAATAAATGTGTGAAATGACAAAAGTTTGTAAATGTTCCGCTAAACTTAATGAACCCCGTTATTCCGGTTTAGGATAACCACAAATTAACTTAACTTAAAAACAAAATAATAACAAAAACCACCAAACATACCACTGAGAAAACCAACCATACTAAAATCCAAGAAAGAATACACGAAATATCACAATGACATGGTTTAAGTCTAACACAAATTTGTCCCAGATGAAACCGACACGAAATTCCTTTTGAATTGTGAATACTGAATAAAAAATCTAATTTCAGTGGGATTTATTAAACCTACAACTTAATCAGTAATTAATTAAGAAAAGCCCATAATAACTTGAATTGATTCAGTAATTCCCCACCATAATACGAATGGAATTATTTACCTTTTAATTTTCGCCGACACCACGAGAGGGTCTCAAACCCGACAAGATTGCTTCATGATGACTTCGACTAAATAACTAAAACTCCCGTCTAAAACTAAGTTCACTAATATCAACAGAATAAAATTTAAACCTAATTCGTTCCCAAATAAATCCACAAATGGATCATAAAATTCCTAAAGTTGAAATAATATGAATCAAAACGTAATAGATAGTTAAAGAGGTTCATCGATTTTCCAGCCAATTAAGCAGACGAATTTTTCTTTCTCCGTAAGAACAAATTAGAAAAGCGAATGTTGAGAATGTCCCAGTAGAAATTCGTCTCTCTCGTCAGTAACTTAAGAATTGATGATAAATTCTACTCAAATAAAATAAAACGCACTCACAACCGCACATACTGCTGTCAAATGGCCTATCCCACCACCCAAAGATAATGCTTTAAAGACTAAATAAAATCAATAAGCTAATAACAAAAACTACATGAATACCTACCATGGATTTATTGAGATTTGTTGATGTGAATACAAACGACATAAGTCTGATAGAAGCCAGGATAAGTATAGGCAACTTGAATGTCATGCCTAAATCCGATCGTTGATAATGTCTTCCATTTCGCACACCCTACTACGATTCCGACAGTAGCAAATAATATCGACAGTAGATATATCACATACCATCAACGATGTATCTAACTGACGGGACCTGCACAACACACCCGCAGTATTTAACCAGTTCTCTCTGACAACAGTAGATACACACACACGCTTTTCTTCACCCGAACTATATAGGGGAGATAGACAAATCAATAACCATAGAATTTTTACAAGAAATCGGGAATGTCTTACCAATCAACATACAGCGAAGAGAAGATGACGGATAAGTTACCCGACAAGGTCAGGGATATTAACTTGGAAACTCATAATTCAAGTAAATTTTTCTCACAAATCTATTGGATTTATTTTTGTTTGTTTTTGATAAAATGCTAATGAAAAAAAATTCGGTTATCCAGTAGCTTTAATTTTTTGTTTCTTTTAAACGAACATTCATTTAATAAATATCATTAAATAAGGAGATCCCAACTTTATTTCGATTTTCGCTTCATGAATAGGTTATTAGGTATTGTTAGGTAGATGGAGTACTCCGATTGAAGAGGTAAACTTCTGGAATATCCTACCAAGACCTGGGGATGCGATACACCTACGAATCCTATTTAATTAAATCAAAATTGCATTTTGTTTTGCATTTTAATATTATCTTATATAAAAAATGACTAAAAATATTTAATTCACAGTTAAAGAATATGTAAAGTAGAATTAAAACCATAAAACAAAATTTTTATGGAATATTTTATCATAAACCACCCGTCAGATGTTGTAGCAAGATGTTTTCTAGAAACAATTTCGAACAATAGTTGAGCAGAATTTAATTTAATTCCCCATTGGTTAAACAATCCCTATTAAAATATATATATATATATATTCAAACAGGTTTTGAAAAGTCGTTTTGGGGATAATATGATAGGAATTGTATATATTTGTATTACTATTATTCTTTTGCGATTATTCTTCTAAAGATAATGATGAACTTTTCTAACTACAATCTTATTCAGGAAAATCAGGACCGTTGATTTATGTCCCACTCATGTTGCCGATCGGTGGAGGCAAGCGTGGAGACGATTCGGACAAGAAAGATGCCCCGAGTTTTCCCGACCAGAGTCCCGACGGCTCAGCTGGCAATCGGGGAAAGTAACCGTGACTCATGGTTGCCTGACCAAAAAAGGGAGAAGTGGAGTCCGGTTTGGGAGATCCGTGAACATGCCCGCCACTCCTCGGTCGCCTCGAAAGCCATCAACGACAGGTGGACCTGCATGTGGTCAGAGCCCGTCAATACCTAGCGAACATCGAGGAGGACATCGCAGCTGGCCGGATCGCCAACACCTACAGTCACCCACCACCATGCAACTCTACGCTTAATTATACTGGCGGAAGAACCCGTAATGGTGTTCTCAAACTGTTCTCCGGAAGAATGGGTGGAGAGAGGTTTTACGGACCTCTGATTCCGTTGTTCCATAGTCGGGGACGTCCTAATCTGACCCATCATAATTAATATGGTTGAATTTTTTGCCTGAATAAATAGCTTGCCACCTTAGATGTCCATTTTGTTTTGTTTGGTTGTTTTAGTAAAACATTTTTCCACTTATGTTTAATAGTATTCATATTAAATAATTCTGGATTAGTAACCAACAATTTAATGTCTTTAATTATAGCAATGGAATCCCTACAAATATTGCGGACAGAACTGGCCCGTGCCCAGCAAACCAATAAAACTCTGTACAACCAGATCATTCAATTGACTCGGGAGATCCATCAAACAAAAGCCACCTGGGTGGACCCGACTAAGATCAAATCAATACATCAAAGGCTTACCGCGGCTCAAAAGGGATGGGCAGACGAAAAGCAGATGAATCAAAGCCTCCGAACACAGATACGGGGGTTGGAGGTTGCCCTGTCCGCCTGTCAGGAAGGGGCTGCCGTAACCTACCCCTTCGTCTTTGCACCATCTTAATTGGCCTATCGTGAGTCAGTGGCCACTCCGGCAACGGCCGCAACCCCAACCACACCAATAACCAATAGCTATCGGCCGGGGGTGAAAGGGGCGGGCTAGACGTAGAGCCGCTCGATTAGCGAATAAGGCCAAATTAACTTAAAAGTGCTTTAACTTGTGAATTATATATGTCTAATTATAAATTATATATTTCTTGTTATTCGAAGCGATGTCCTTAAAGCTTGATAAGTATCGAAAACCCCGCAATCAATACACTAGTACTCACATTTCGACATGTAGCCGTTCTCTTATTTTCTAGGAACAACATTATCGGATTTCGTTTTCACTATGATGAACTCCAATCATAAAACCTACTATACACAAGGGACTTTCAAAGCGAGCATAAGTCTTCTATCGACAGCTCGTTGGACCCAGAGGTCGTTCGAGCAATTATAGCACTAGTAATGACGCTCACTTTTTGCGGACGACCTACCCACTCGAACACAATTCCAACGTTGCCTAGCAACGGGTGCGAGTGGTAATTAGGAATATTTATATGACGTTACTAGGGCAACCGTAGTACGAGTAAACAAATAACCTTACCTAGTAACCCACCACTGGTCACAGTTTTGACCCTAAAAACTCAAAGGTTTGGGAGAAATTCAATTATATAGTCCTTTTTCTAAATGTGTTCTAACCTACTTGTTGCTTATTGCCATGGCAACGGGTTAAACAATTGGTAAGTTGATTTTAGCTACTTTTTACTAATATTTTTTATATTTTTAGATCCCCGCCGCAACCAGAGCTTCTGTGACGACCCATTCCAGCTTCAACACTTGCTATCAGGTATGGTCTTTAATTTATAACTCATTTTATTTGCCATTAAGTTACAGGATACTCGAACATAACCCACAAAAGAAATCTCGAGATTGGAAATTATTTAATTGCAATTTTTATTTTTGATACAGGTGATAAATTTTAGGTTGTATTTTTATTTTAATAAAGTTTAATGCTTCTATTATTTATTTTTACAATGACGATAATTATTACAGTAAATTAATAATGACAATTGTAATAATAGTAATATCAATAATAATCATAGAATAATAATAATAATAAATTTTGTAATAATAATGGTAATAGTAACAACAACAATAATATTAATAATGATGATAATCATAACAACTTAGTAATAATATCAATATTATCTCAGTATTAGTAATAGTTGGAATGATAATAATAATAGTAATAATAGTATATTAGTAATAATAATGATAATAATATAATTAATGATGGTAATAGCGATATCAATATAAAAAATGATAATAACAATAATAACAACCACAACAGTAATAATCATAATATTAATAATAATATACCAATAATAATATTTTAGTAACAATAATCATATCAATCTATCCACGGAGGTTGGTAACACTAATAATAATAATAATAATAATAATAATAATAATAATAATTAAATAAATTTGGCAACGATTTAATTAAACGATAACACGCCAATAAAAAACCTTTCGTACGATATATTTCGATAGCACAGCTATCATCTTCAGGTACTCAAAACCAACTAAAAATATTATGAATTAACATTTAATTTAAACAAATTATTTTTTATTAATTTAATTTGTTTAAATTAAATGTTAATTCATAATATTTTTAGTTGGTTTTGAGTACCTGAAGATGATAGCTGTGCTATCGAAATATATCGTACGAAAGGTTTTTTTTGGCGTTATCGTTTAATAATAATAATAATAATAATAATAATAATAATAATAATAATAATAATAATAATAATAATAATAATAATAATATTAATAATAATAATAATAGTAATATGAGTAATGACAATAATAATGATAATAATATTAGATGAAAATAATAATAATAATAATGATAATAACATGAAAATAATAAAGTTGATGGTAATAATAATAATATAAGAATAATAATATTAACAATAAGAATAATAATAATGAAATTTTAGTAATAATAATAATTTTAAATGCATAATAGTCACGTCAACAGTAAGGATGACAGTTGTTTTGTGGGTTATAGGGTCGTGTATTTGGTTTTATAAACTGACTGGAATTTTTCCTTTAGCGAACTAGTAAGATCTAATTAATGGGATAACGTAAAACTTGGATTTATAGTCGAAGTCATTTTGACTTAGGTTTAGAATGTAGATTAATTACGAATAATAACATTACGAAAACTCTGATATACAGCCGATTAAACTTTCTATTGTGATTAGTCTCGAAGTATAGTGTATATAGATTGGTTAATAATTTTTTTGTTTGTGCGGCAATAGGTTTGTTGAATAAAGTAAAATTCCAATTCTTCTAACTACTACTCTATATATTTTCTTTTGTTGGTGACTTTTAAACTTTATATTTGCCCTTTCCCAGGACCTCAACTCTGCTATTTCGAGGGTTGGGCGATAGGATTTAGGAAGGAAGAATACGGGGCAGTTCCCAGCTAACCACCGGCTTTGTCCGGGGTAAATTAATATCATTTTACTTTCTTTCCTGTGTGTATTATATGAAAAATTTTTAGGTGGATAATAAAATGTTACTCCTCGTAATGGAGTTCGTTCCTAAACAATTTAATTGTTAAATAAATTTATCACAAAAAAACCAATTTGACTAAAGTAGCATAAATGGCATAAAACAATCTAGAATAATCCAAAGAATAAATTATTATTAGAGAAAAAAAAACAAAGAAAAATCATCATAACAAACTTAAATTGTCACTACATATGCAAAATAAATATGACATATATAAAAATCATATAATGAATTTTTACTTTTTTGTCCAAGTTAGATGGAATGAGTATAAGATTTAAAATAATGATATAATGATTACTCGAGAGTACGTACGAAATATATAAACAAAAATTTGAAAAACGTTCTGATTTTTGTCTGCCAGCACTGCCTTATATACCACGATTTTTCGTGTGTGTATTTTGATGCGGTAAAACAAAGAATTTTTAGTTTTATTTTTAAAATATATTTTCTAATTTTTTGATTTTATTATTATTTTTTCAAGTTTTATATGTTAAAACTCGATTTATTTTTTAATTATTTTATTTTTCTTTTAACTTTTTTTGTTTTTTCCTTTCTAAATTTAATATTTAAGTTAACCGCTCATAGGTATATAGGCATTATTGTGCTGACCAAACAAAATTTAAGGGCTCACATCAGTTTTTGCCCAACAGGTGGATTGAGCCCTAGATTCAATGACAATGATTTTGATGACGATATTGATATTGACGTGTTGTCGGATTGATTTAAAATAAATCTTTTTAGAAACATCTTATTATTTTAAATTACTTGTGTTGAAAACTTGTAATAGTTTTTTATTAAGGTTTTATCATTTTTAATAATAATGATATCTTTTTCATAATAATATCGAGCTGAATTTCGCACAGCGTGAAGAAACGCGAGCCAAATTTGAACAGGTTTGTTGTGAGGCCTTTAACTTGAAACAGTTTTCTGTTTATACTTTTTATGATGGATATTTGTAAAACATGATTTTATTTTTGAGATAACTTAAAACTGTTCTATGGTTTTATTTACTTTTGATTTATATTTGTGAAACAACTTTATTTTGATGAATTATATAGCATTAATATTAATAATAATAATAATACACATAATAATAATATTAAAATATTTATTAATAAGTAATATTAATGATAATAACTAGTCTTTGTTTCTTATAATATGTAATAATAATAACATTAATAATAATATTAATAATAATAATAAATATAATTATAATTAAGCAGTAGTAATAATAATATAAATACTACCGAGTAGTAAATGCTATGTTAAAAATTTTGAATGACCTTGAAAAAAGGTCCAATGACCTTTTAAAACATGACCTTGGAAAATATCGTGACTCATCCAAAGACTTTAAATAACCGAGAACAAGCTAATGTCTGGCTTCGTTCAAACGATTTTTGGTTATTTAACCGAAGCCGGGAGTATTAGAAGTGTATCGCTGCAATCCGCAGTGTGCTAAAGTTAAGTATCTTCAGTATAATAATGGTGATGTCAGTTATCGGTTTTGAAACAATTACCAAACACACTCATAATGAAATTTTGAAGATTCAACCAAAAATCGGAATCAATATAAAAACTAAGAAAAGGCAATTGTTGAATAGCTCAAGCTAGGAATCAAGCCAAAATAATTATGCACTAATCTAGTGATGAACAAACTTGAAAATTCAAATATTGAAGTTCCTAGTGAGCGTCAGTTAACCAACTTTCTGCAAACTCTAAAAAAATGGAACCATAAAAATACGAATTTTGTTAAACGTTTAGAAATTTAAAATAAACACGCGCAATCAGCTCTGAAAATACGGATGAACCATTTATTTTTTATCAACTTAAAATTGACGAAGATAAACAACAAACATTTCCGCAAACGAATTTAACATATTTATTGAAAAGGGAATCATTTCATTTTTTGTTACAACTCGACGTTTGTCGCCAATAGCATCAAATGCAAATTTTATTCATGCTGAGAGCACATACAAATAACTTTCCTGGTCTCATTTGTGGACAAGTGACATGGACAAAGTTTTCCACTTGTACAGAAGTGAAAAAGAATTCGATTACCAGTTTATTTTTGAGACTTCAAGTCGGAATTTCAGCAATTAAAAACAAAAAACTTCTAACAACGAATCTTTTGCTTTGATTGTTGATGGTGATGATTCCATAACCAATGGATTCAAAACTGTTTTTTCGTTAGGATATGACTTCAAACGACGAATGTGTTGTTTCCACATAAAAAAAGCTTTCAAAAATCATCTTTCTATAATAAATGATTCAGAATTACAAGCTTCAATATAGAAAGATCTTGATATTTTACAACTGCCGACATCTGAGAAATATTTTAATTTAGCAACAAAAAATTTTATAGAAAATACATCAAGATTTCTGATTCAAACATAAATACTTTCTTAGGCTGTTTTACGAATGAATGGATTGACCATCATGCTGGATAGTTTGAAGGCTCTTAGAAAAAAGTCCTACAACTAACAATGGTTTAGAATCGATCAATGCAACTATAAAGAAAAAAGCAACGTTTCAAGAAAGAATGCCAATGGCTGACTTCATCAAAACAGCCATTAGCCTTGTTAAAGAATGTTCTGTCGAAAGAGATCAAAATTAAATCAGTCAACCAAACTTATATATGACAGAACCTTCAATAAGTACAAAAGAATTTACTGCTGCATACGATTGGTTGAAAGCAACTTCAATAATTCAGACAGGCGAAAATGATTTTTTTTTCAATAGCACAGAATCTTCGATTGTTAGAAACTCAATTATCAGACCAAATTATTGTGGCTCAATCATGTCATCAAATTATCAAATTATTTTCTCAACATGGCATGTGATTCAAATGAAAAAAATTGGAAAAATGCAAAGTTTTCGTGACCGGTTTTCTTTAAGAATACAAAAATATAATTTGCCTAGCTGTGCGACTTAAATTTATAGCCATTCCTAATGAGGCGAAAATTGTTCTAATCGGAGTAAAACGCAAAAGAGGTCACCCGTCAATACAGATACAATCAGCTTTTGATACTTCAATTGGCATTTAAACAACATTACTTGCACAAGTAAAACCAACTAAAAGACCTAGAGGTAGACCATCAAAGCCAAAACAAATAACAAATTTCATTAAATATATTTATTTCCAAAATAAATATATTTTAGAGAACATCTAATATTACCCCATTCAAGTAAACTTTTAATATTGTACTAAATAAAAATTACTTAGCACATTTTATTTTATTTAAGAGCACAATTTTTATTTCTATAGTTCATTTAATATATTTTATAACTCATTTTAATTTATATAAGCGCCCATGTAATATTAGAGCACACTCAATAGCAACCCCAATTTACTTGATCTAGGGATTTCTTGTTTTTCATAAGATTCAGATTTATTTTTGTCATAGAACATAAAAAACTTAACCGTAAATATATTACAACTCTACAAAACATTTGCTAATTTATAATAAGTAAAGATAGAATTTAAAATAAGAAAACTGGGATTAATCTGAGAATTTTCATATGTTAATATTGTAATATGTAATTAATTTTCTATCAAAAATTATAATTATCAAACATTAATTCAAAATTCAACTAAAACATAAAAATGGGTAAGTCATTCGAATAAAATATATATTTTAAAATTCTATTAATTTTTTAATCAAAGACGTTGTTTAAATTTTAAAAATTTTATATAATAAATGTTTTTTTCAATAAGTTACGATTACTTTTAAAATTTATTTTTATCAAATTTAGTTGGATTTTAAATGCATTTCAGTGGAAAAATTCAAATTTACTTCCTACAGTTAACAATTTATACACAAATGAAGAATCGAAAAGTCAAAATTTTATTAGTCGATTGCTTAAGTTATTCAAATATAAATCGAAGAATCAGAGTATTTTAATACGTTGCGAATATAAAGATGACAGAAAACTATCAAATGATTTATACCAATCACTTTGGAATGGTAAACCATTTCAACGAGTTAAATTGACTTCAGTAGATTCAATTTACAGATAATTTGAACGATGTATTCAAACATGTTTAAGTTTTTAAAATATTTTTACACCTAATAAATTTTTATCCGATAATATAGTGATTTTAATATATATAAATGAATTATTTATTGGTAAAAGAAATGATTTATAAATTCATAATTTTAATAGATAATAGATCAAATGTAATATGACCTTAGACAATTGGTAGTATTGTCACCTTTAATGGGTAACAGAATTTGGAAAAAACTTTATCTCAAGTTTCAACAGATGCTTATGAACGTGCTGATACGCGTTTATCAAATTTACAGAATCCCTTGACGTTGAAAATTCATACATATCCACTTTTATAGCATTTAAATTTGGCATAGGTGGATCTCACAGGTCAATATTTATGCATCTCTTTTAGCCAATTATGGCATATCAGTGTATATATTAGTATAGTTTATTATTTCTCCACATGGTTTCGCTAATCAATTAGGACACTGCTGTTTCGAAGCGAATACATTTCTCAAAGATAAGATAGTTGTCATGCCATTGATAAACAGATTATTGTTGTATATTGAAACTTAAAAATTTTCTGCAAAATCAAAATTTTTGGTACCGACTATCCGGAGAATTTTAGAATTCAAATAACTAGCGACGAAATTAATTCTATTGATAAAACAGGATTATTCGTTTCGTTTATGTTATATGCTATTAAAATAAAAGGTCTTCTCGTTTTGTTTTACTTTTATATAAACATTATTAATTCATTTTAATTCGAACTGTTTTTTGTTAAATATAAAAAAAATTTTGATTTTCAAAGAGATAACTAAAAAAAGATTTTAAATAAAATTAGAGAGTTGGACTATGATTTTCTGTTAAATTAATGATCTTCTCAGGCATATCATTTAACTTCCTAATCACTACATTCTTATTCGATCTTCAAAAGAGAAAAAATATAAACGAGGAATCATTGCCCTCCAGCGGCTTTTGTTGCAGATGAATCTAACATACGATTACGATGATAATTTAACTCTGACGATTAAAATACCAAAAGAAAAACAACCCTCAGACAACATAATCAATAGACTAGCTAAAAAGTTCGAAACCTTAAATTCGCAAGCCAAAGTCAGAAGAAAAACGATGCCGCTATCAATCTATGACAAAGACGATTTGCTAAAAATGGAGTATCAACTACCAGGGCCAAAACTAACGGCTGCTCTCCAAATAAGACCTGAGGAAGACTTTATTGGGAGATGTATTTTGCAGCGGGACCAAATTGAGAATTCTAGAAGGTAGCAGAGACTATGAACTGATTGTAAACATTGAGTTAAAGAACAATCTCAAATTTCCCGATCCAAAACGTAATAAATATAACTGAAGGAACGTATGCAATTTTTCGATAATTTACCGAAAAAGTCCACAAGGAAAATTTAGTGGTCAGCTAGGGACCTAATAATTATATTAGTGGAAATTGAAATACCTGATGAAAATTAGTCATCAGTTGTCACAAGCCAATGTAGTATATAAAGAGAAAATTACTTTTCGGAGTAGAATTTCAGTAAGCTAATTTTACCGAACAGAAAAGTTCAATAACAAACGGAAAAGGTATTGAATTTGGAGCTAATTTACATTTTGATTGTGATCTATTATTTTTCCAATTAAATTTTTCGCATATAAAAAGAAATTTCCGGCTGTTTATTGCTCTTCTATAAAATCAAAGTTTTAGTGACAACGGCTTTCTAGGGAAGTTGGATTCGCTAGTTTTCTAAAATCACAGAGGTAAAAGTTTAAATAAACGAAAAATTTGGGCACCCTTAAAGATGTAGATAAATTAGAATCATATTTGTGGTTCATTACTCTTGTACTGTTTACATCGTATTGTATGCTTATTTAATAAATAAATTTGATTAACGAAAAAGTCAAATAATAATTGAAATATTTTAAAGAGATCAAACAAACAAAATTTTAATTGCACAAATAACAATAAGTTATGAAAACCAAATATAAATTAAAAATTAAAAAAAATACAATTTTTAAATCATTTATTTGTATAAATTTTCAGAAGAAAATAAATAAAATTTACTTTTTTTTCTATTTCTTAAGATTCCTAATCTTATTCATTTCAATTTCGTCAAGTTTTATTTTCTCAATTGTATCTTTATTTCTTAAATATGACAATCCTAGGTTGTCATTTATTGGTAAAATTACTTTTCTACTTTTAACATTTGGCAATCCAATGATTTCAACGAAGCATTTTGTAGTGGAATTTGATTTCATTGTTATAATCTTTTATTGGTATTGTTTTATAATAAAGAGCAAACTATATTTTATTTCAATTTTAATATTGATAGCTTTTGAAAGTTTACTAGAATTCTTTTTATTTCTATTGGCCCTATTGATTTGAATTTATTTATTTTAAAGTAATAATGAGCGCAACATTGTTTTATTAAACTCATGGTTTGGACATTTGTTTTATTAAAGAGACAAATATGTTATTTATCTATACCGTCTATGAAACACGAATAAACCTTTGAAAAATATATTTATATAATAATAAGATATAAAACAATTATTCTCCTGGTCAAAAAATGATCACGTGCGTCTTAATTAATTAGAAAAACTAATTTAAAACTGTTAATTTAAACCAGGGGTTCCTAAACTTAATAGGTCTACCACCCCATTTCCAGGAAAAACATTACTTAGCGCCCTGGAAATTAATTTTTTTTAATTTTAATAAAAATTAATGTTTCTACTTTTTTCGTAAAATCCAAGTGGTGAGATTCAATTCGTTAGGTCACAGCCTGGCGTCTCAAATCAAATCAGTATCTATCTGAGAACGACAACTCACGGAAAGATCGGGTACATTTTATTTTATAAGACCCTCACTTGTATAAAATGTTTGTTAATTAAATTCAAATTTTATCTAATTTATTTTAATAGCGGGAAATATCGGGTTAAATTTATTTAATGTAAATAAATTTGGCATATATACAAAACAATTATTCTCCTGGTTAAAAAAGGATTACATAGGTCTTAAGTAAATAAAAAAACTAATTTAAAACTGTTTATTTAAACCAGTAGTTCCCAAACTTAATTGGTCCTGAAAAAATAATACTTAGCGCCACCTGGAAATTATTTTTTTAATTTCAATAGCAATTAATGTTTCTAACTTTTTCATAAAATCCAAGTGACAAGATTCAATTCGTTAGATCACAGCCTGGCGTCTCAAATAAGTATCCATATTGTAGCAGAGCGTGGTTCTCATCTGAGAACCGCGACTCACGGAAAGATTGGGTACGTTTCATTCATAAGACCTCCAATTGTTTAAAATGTTGGATAGAGATCCAATGTTCAGGGGAAAAAATTGGAATAATCTCAATGGCGAGCAACATTTGATGCTTATGTGAATTTGGCGTGCGAATCAAATGAAGAGAAACATTGCATTTGCGCCAGGCGTTAAAAGTGGAACCATTCAGGGTTGTGAATCAGTTTGGTTTTACCACGGATGCTTATGACGCAGCTTTAACTTGGTTGGATAAACGATGTGAAGGTACAGAACGAAGGTTCTTAGCGATTTTTGATGAAGTAAGCAGCTTTAAACCCATAAATTCAGAGTCAATATAGAAAAAATTCAAGAGTTATTAAATTCACTAACTCTTAGGGTAAAAGATCTCGGAAAGTATAACGAGATACAGGGTGGGTTCTTGTATCAAGCACTCATCAAAAAACTATCTGAAAAATTGATAATTTGTGAGCGACTTGGCGAATGAGTAACGATAAGGAAAATAACGTGCAGGCACTTAATGAGTGGGTCACGTCATTAACAGAGATGAAAAGGGCAGCTTTAGAAAAGTTGTATGGATTTAATGATTATCGGGAGAGAATCAATCAATGAGGGCATTCCGGAAAGATCGATGTGGAAAAATAGAAGAAATAATAAACCATCTGGCAAGGATAAACCAAGAACCTTTGTGTCATAAAAGGTCCTAAATAACTATAAAACTACTGAGCCAACTAAACAAGGGGCAAGAAGTTTAGTTTTTGCAAAATGCAAGAGTGCGCATTTCTGAAACCAGTGTCAAGATTTACGACGAATGACTGTAAAAGTTTGTTAGGGATAATCAGTTGTGTGAAAAGAAACAAAGTTACTGGTTGCATCAAGAGAAACTTCATGAAAAGGAAAAATTATCGAATAATAGCGAGACGAAGAACGTGACGTGCCTGGGGTTTATTCAGTCAGACGGTGAGAAGCAGAAACATTAGATAAGTTTTTTGCGCATAATTCCCACGACTTTAGAGAAAGACGGAAAGAAAGTGAAAGTAAACGCGCTACTGGATGATGTGAGTACAGTGAGCTATGTCAGCAATAGGTAGCGTCTGAATTAGGGTTAGAAGAGAAACCTAAATCTAAATCAGTAAAAGTAATTAATGGGAAAATAGAAACCATTGAAGTGAAGAAAGTGTCCATGCGGAGGGAAAGTCTGGATGGGAAATAAAGACGGATTCATACCACTTGTATGAGCATGTGTAAGTAGATACACGCTTGCTGTTCCGTTCACTCACCAAACTAACTTTGTACAGACATATTTCTCGGAGGAGGATGAGTTATCGATCAAGTTAAAAGTTTCTGGGAGATTGAAGATCTAAAGGATAACAATGTGATCTTTGTGAAGGAAGATCAGAAGATTATTAGTACTGTTTATGCAGCTGTTTGTTATCGTCGAAAAAAGGAAAGAAAAAGGTAAAGATAATATTTGTAGCAGCAACAGCAAAAGTGGCCCTTATAAAAGTAATAAATGTTCCACGATTGGAATAATGGGAGCATATTTAGGGTTGACGTTAGCCAGAAAAGTTGAAAAAATGTTACGAAATGAGCTGACGAACGTGGTGCTTTGGTCCAATAGTCAAGACACGCTGTGCTGGATTCGCCACCATTCGAGATTGTGGAAAATCTTTGTGAATAATTAGGTAAGCGCAATACAAAGTGAAACAAATGATGAGCAATGGCGTTACGTACTAACTAATAGTAACCCAGCCGATATAGAGACTCAAGGAATGCCAGCTTTAGACCATGCAAGAGACAGTATGTGGTGTGAAGGACCGCCATTTTTAGAAGAGCAGTGTTGGCCAAATCCCTATTCAGAAAGCGAAGCAACTGGGAATAGAGAAAGATAACAAGCAACATTTATCAGTATTAGAAGTAGAGAAACAAGAAAAGTATAAAGTAAATTGTCTGCAACCTGAAACCTATTCATCGTGGAAACGTTTAGTAAGAGTAAGAGATTGGATGTAGAGATTTGTTGATAACTGTCGGAGTGCGAAGGAAATGAAGTGGGGAATTATTGAAATATTCTGTTTTACAAACTGTATGTACTACAAAGACACGATACTTGTTACCAACATGGTATTCTAGATTTGAATGGATTGCAATTGACATAGTATTAAACAAGGCATTTAGTTTCTGCTGTCGTATTTTTAATTAAACACTTCGTGGTCTGACCGAAGACACATTCATCACAAAGGTCAACAAAGGGCCAAAAGCACTCGAACAATCATGCTCTAGTTTTATTAAACACAACTCGTGGAAAAAACACGTGGCGAGTCAAGCGATGTATGAAACATACAAAACTCAACAAGCTGATTTCACAGTGGCCGAACAAATTAATCCATTAAGTCAGCTTCTGAAAGAAGAGAACAAAAATTATATGGTTTATTTACTTGAATTTATCCATTTTTACGAGGCAAGAGCTATCATTATGTGGAAGAGATGAATCACAAGAATCTTTTAATAAGGGGAATTTTTCAAAATTTATTAAAATGCAGTTGCGTACTAATAAGGAATTTCATATTTATCAACAATGTATTCGAAAGAAATACAGGGACAATGTTGACTAATCTATCAAAACAATCTATTAAGAGCTAATAAGAACGGTAATGGTGACTAGAGAACAAATTCTCAATGAAATCGAAAGAGTAAGAATGTTTTCTCTGTTGATCGACGAAAGCTTGTACAATTCTGATGATGAACAATCAAGTATATGCTTCAGATATGTTTATGACAATGAAATCAACGAATTTATTGAGTGTAAAGATTTTGGTTCAGCTAATATTTCCCATGCTTACAAACAATCTCACGTAAAATAAATAGTTCAACATATCAATTAGTGCAGATGGGGCTAGGGTGATGTTAGGGGATTAAAATGGTGTTTATAGTCGCCTCATGCGTGAATATCAAACTGTAGTATATGTTCACTGCACTGATTGTAAGACAATTACTTGAAACGGTTCCTATAGTGTTTGCAAAAATGAGAAAAATCAATAAATTGCAGATTTTTATGAGCAAACCTAACAATGCCATTATCTTCGAAAACGCAAAGGTAATTCCTTTATCAGGTAAAGAAAAACTTCACACTATGAGTATGGAAACTGGAAGACAAATCGACATGTTATTTCTTCCCAATCTGAACAAGCTAGATCAAGTGGTCAAGGCGATTCCCATTTTTTCAACTTTAAATAGTATTATGAATTTTGCACGATCCAGCATAACAAGTGAACGAGCAAGTGATTAAGTGATTAACTTATGGAAATGCAAGAAAAAGGTCAAAATGTAGAAAAGTGGCCCTTTTTCCGAACATCGATTTTAATTTTTTAATCAATAGCTATGGATGCCTTATGGTTGTATACAGTTTATAGAATGTTTTTGTGATTTAATAAACTTGTTTGAAATTGTAAGTATCAAAAGGGTGTGTTTCTTGTTCCCTTCTAAACGGGATATCTTTTATCAGGAATTACAAAAATTGATATTCACAAATATTTCTTTATTTTATAAATTGTAAAACAAGAAAAAGTTGTTGTGCAAAGTAAAAACATATTTCTTTTTCAATGTTAGCCTTTTGAGACATACATTTGAAGCATATTTCAATTTTTGTAAAACTATGACTGGAAAAATTCGCATCCCTATTAGCAACTATCTCCATTGGAGATTGAAGGACACGATATGAAGGAAGAAAACGGAGACATGCAAGAAGAAAAATAACATTGGTTGCAGGTTAAAGGTTAGAGTTTTGTTTACAGAAGATCAGAGGGTGAATGTTCTGCCACCGTTTAAGTAAGGGTCGGACCAGGGGTCTTGTAAATAAAATTAATCCCCTTTAGTAAATTGATACATCAGTCAAGACAATAGTTCCAGCCACTTATTCAACAACGCGCTGCCAATAAGTCAACTATTTCCTTTTCTGCCCAGCGTCTGTAGAGTCTGCAGGAACTTCCAATGAAGAACTTTATCAATGTTACTCAATCTATGATGCCTGGATAAATTTTACATAGATACACTACTTCAATGCATAACCCCATTCCAACTTCTACTTCTGTAACTGTCTAATAATCATAAATTATGTTCCTGAGCTGAATTTTATGTTGTGGATTCAAGATTTGTAAATTTAAAAAATTATAGCAAATTGTTGTTTTTTTGTAATAACACATGTTATTTATATATTTGATGTAAATGTAAGTTTTTTAAAAACAGTATTGTATATTAGGTTTTTTAAAAAATGTATTGTAAATTAGTGTAATTTAAAAATAGAAATTTACTAAACTTTATTTTTATCATATATCATTGAATTTTATTTTAATGCCTTGTAAACATGTGCCTAAACCTAATTCTGAGCCTAAAATACCCAATTTTAATGATATTATGAACTTTCCATTGACAATTTCAGTTGAAGATAAATTTGAAAACTATGGATGGAGAATCGAATATTTTGCCTTATGATAATAAAAGCAACGATGAATTTGAAGAAAATCTCCATAATAATTAAAAATTAACATAATAACAAAATTTTGTAACCAATCAAAATTATTTAGAAATTTTATTTTATTTCATAATCCGGTTCACCAAAAATTTAAATGAATAATAATAAAAAACTAATGGTTTTCATCCTTTAACATTTTTATTATTTTTAGTAAATAATTAACATTCATCTTTAAAGATTAAATAAAAATGATATTCGACTCACCAGCAAGTTACATAAGTCATTATGTGTTTAGTTATAGGTATGATTCCATCTACATTATTAAAAAATTCCTGGAATTTTTCATTTAAAAAAATAATACTGTTAATTCTTAATCAAATATTCAAAAAATAGAAAAATACTAACCACGCAAAGCTCACATTGCTTGCAATACTCTATGATTTACAAGAAAACGTACTTTATTACTAAATTTAATTTGAAATTATTGAATTCAATGAACTCGAAAACAATTTAAAATCATCCATAACTTTCATCGAAATTCGAAGAAATCAAGACTATAACAACTAAGAAATGTAAAACTTGTGCCTTAAAACTCCAATTAAATCTTATTAAATTAATAAAAATTAACCAAATCAATTTCTTTGTTATATTGAAAAATCGCCATTTCAATAAATTTAAAGTTTATGAAATAATTATAAACTATACTTAAAATTTATAATAATTATTAAAAACATGTTTAACAGAATAATATTTTATATTTATTTAACCTATTAATATCAGTTTTTACCTTTTTTTAAAATATTGTTTTTACAATAAATTCAAATGTTTGTTATGGTACTTTCAAAGACTAAATGTAAATTGTTCGCAGAAGAAAATGAGATTTATTACATTATTGATTTAATTGTTCATTGAATTTATTAACCAAATTGTTCCCGCACATCGATATAGATTGTGATTTTACGAAACAACAATAACCTCAAAAATATATTCCAAATAAATCAAATAAGCATATTTGATCAGTTGAACTTTGTATTCATTTGTTGGCCAATTGGTCGCCCAGCATTTGATATCAAGGTTTTGAGTTTATTTAAGTTTCATAGTGTAAAGTAATTTTGAACATTATTTATTAATAATGTTAAATGGTAAAAAACATTCTTTTTTTATTTTATATTGAACTTATTGGTTATATTTTGTGTAATGTAATGAAAAATCAAAGAAGTAGCTGCATAAAACTGCTTTTATTAATAATATTTATTACATTCTTACTTGAAAACCAACAAACTCTATTCTTTATATATATATATATATATATGGTTGACGACATTTAAACATGCGGCACTTACCCATGGACGTACATTAACAGTTTAACATGGGGACACTTTAACATGCGACAGATTATCACATATTTTAATTACGCTCTGGACTTTCTTGAATGGTATTTCAAAGGATATCCATAAATAAAGATGACTTTTCTACAAGGAATTTCCAGGGTCAATCAACCTCCAAGGAATAAATATCGGGATTTACAAGATCGTATAGGACGTGTAGTTCATCTTTATTTAGCAGCAAACGTACTTCAGTTTTAGTGAGCAATCGCTCATATTTCTCACAATTAAAAAATAGATGGGTGTGTTTGATTATACATAAAACAATGTTTGTAAGTTTTCGTTAATTTTAACCTACAATTTTTAATTCTTATGGAGTAGTTTTAAGGGGAGAAATAAATAGAAGATATTTTCGATCCAGCTCAAAAACCGGTTGTTATTATCTCTTCCTTTATTAGTTGGAAAGACCTAAAAAATCTAAATAAACACCTCGTTCACACAACACATTTAAATAACATAGTTTTTGAGTATTTTTTTCCCAGTAATATGTGCTTCAAAATTAAATAAGCGGTCGAAGGAATCAATGATTTGAAAAACTATTAACCAAAAGCTCTATATATTTTCTAACTTTATTCTATTTTAAAATTTTAATTTTTTTGGTAAGTCTACTTACCAAGACGTGTCTTAACATGAAGCGGCTTGATATTTCGATATTCAACCCATGCTCAATTCATTCTTGCTTAGTAAAAATATATACTAATTCTAAATTTTATATTAATTCAATATTCTTTAGAAAGTCGTTATATACTCATTTTATATTAGTTGAAACACACATACATATATATATATATATATATAAATATATTGGGGTAAAATCAATAAAGCACCAAAATGGTAAAAGTGCAACACGAATTAAAAAATTTATATAAATTCGAAAGAAGTATTAATCGGGGAAAGTTGATATGGTTGAACGCCAAATTGAGAGACGAGTCCAGAAATAATAATAAAAATTTAGTGAGGGGTCCCCAGATAATAAAATAAGACAAAAAACAAATTAATTTAAAAAAATTAATAACTAATGGAAAGCCCAAGGCAATGGGAAACCCGAGAGATAAGAAAATCCCGGCGTGTAAACAAAACAATAGAAAAGGGTAAATTGGCCTAAACAATATTAAATGGGCGCCACTGACCTATGGGGAAGTAAATATTTTCTAATTTATAATTTAGTAAGGCAGCAAATGTTTTTGACAATTGCCAGATTAAATGATTTATGGGGAATTAATTATTTTTAATGAATAATTTAGTATGGCAGCAAATGTTGTTGAAAACAGTCTGAGCAGGAATATAAAAGGAAAAGGGAAAATCACGAAATATCAAGTGGTCGAAGCAAACGAGTAGTCTAGTCAGGTCAGTAAAAGAATCTAAACCCAATTAAAGTTAAAAGTTATTTACCAGAAAAGGTGATTATCCATTGTATATTATACCTTAAGGTAATCAAATTTATTCGGTGGTAGAAGGGTGCAAATAAATCACAAAATTGTAATTACAAAACATTAAAATAAATCGGATTGAGTTGTAACTGTGGTAAAGTGCAAAAAAATTATTCTGTGTTAGGTTTACTTATTTGATTCGAAAAGGACGCGAGGAGTCAGAGGGAACTGACTTTCAATAATAATAACCCAACATTTATATATATATATATATATAGTGATGAGCTGTAGCCGGTTTGCACCTATTTGATTAAATTTTTTAATAGTTAATCAAACCGGTTGTTATTTTGGAATAAATTAAATTTTAAATTAATAAAATCTATTATTTATTACAAAAACTATTTATAATTTCGATTAAATAGGTTAATAATATCTCTCTATAGAAATACGATTTCCAGTTATAGTTATATTGTTAGTGCACTTATGTTTGCCAGTTTATATCTAAATATTTTGTAGCCCTTTCATTTAGAAAATAATATTTGATGAAACACAATAGTAATATTTGTGATTATTTTAATAAAAGAGTAAAAAACAATGAAGAATAAGACGAAAATATTTCAAATTCTGTATACCAGGAATCACTAACTGAATCTTGCTCTACAATTCTATCAGACAATCCGGAAAACGATAAATCCGCTGTGAATATTTTTCCAGAATGCTGGAATGGTGATCAATTAAAGCTATTTCAGGATAAATACGATGGTTAGGACGTCAAATATAAAAAAATTTAATGTATAAAATACTCCTCATTCAATAATTTGGATATTTGTACAGAACAGAACATTCACATTTTGCAAGTATGGCGAAATTTTGAAGTTCAACCATCAGGAACAACGAAATCTATTCAGCAAGCTTCATTAAGAAAAAATGTCTGAACATTTCCAATCAAAAACAAATTTATTGGTTTAAAACTGCTTGAACTAAAAAAAAGAAATGAACTAACCAAAGTCATCAATTCAATGAATGACAAAAAAATGACTAATACTAATAAAATTTTCAATATTCGTTACAGCTTAATAAAAAGAAATAGGCCACTTTCAGATATGGAAGCAGAAGATGAACTTCAGTTGAAAAATTGGCTAGATATTGGAATTTCGCTTCATTCTAGATTTACTGCAAAGCAGTTGAAAAAAATAATTGTTGAAAAAATAATTACATCAAATTCAAAAATCTACGTTTTCATTGATGAAGCCTAAATTATATCAGGTAAATCTGTCCTAGTCATTTTTTTGAAGTTTGGAGCTAGAAAACCCTACCTTTTTTGGATTTAGTTCATTTAGAATCCCAAATCGCTGAGCATATTTTTAATATCCTGCTGCAAACTTTAATAATAAATGGGTTTTCCATGAAATTTTTGAAAGAAAATTTGATTGGTTCTTGTTCTAACGGTGCAAGTACAATGCTTGGTCAAAAGTCAGGTATTGCTACAAGATTAGTAAAAGGATTCCTTTATATAATAGTTTTGCATTGCTTAAACCATCGCCTTCAGCTTGTTTTGGATGATGCTATATATATGAAATAAAGCAAGTGAATCATCTTAAATCATTTATGCATAAAATTTATATTATTTTTCACCAATCAAATAAAAATCAATTACTTTTACAAAATATATCAAGCGATTTGGAAATTGAAATAATCAAAATAGGCTGTGTTTTATGTCCAAGATGGGCAGCATGTAGCTTGAGATCAGCTTTGGCTGTTTGGCGTACTTATGTACCACTTTATAAATTTTTTACCGAAGATTCAAAATATCTTGGTATAACAAACCGACTTGCAAATCAATATTTTTTAAAGGATTTAGCGCTTATGATCGATATCATTCAAGAAATTTCTTATTTATCAATAGGTTGCAAGTCAGGTTTGTTTCTCTTCAAAAGGCAACCAAACTAGTAAATAGAACTGTAAATGTTATGATACAAATGAAAGAAAATTTAAGAATATTTGAAAAAAGTTGAAGAAATGTTATTATCACCTGCATTTGCAGATATTCCTTTTATAGAAAATAAAAAATTTGAAAGTCTCCCAGGAAAATAACTTATTGAAACAATAATTGACAAAATGAATTCTCGAATGTTAAATTGTAGACATATAAGAATCAACAAAAATGAAAAAAAACGATTTAGTTGAATTATTTAATTTACTAGATGGAATTGATGGGAATTTGGAAGAAGTTACATGCCTGTGGATTTATGGAGAAGAAAAATTGAGAAATTGAATGAAATAATTAGGTACGAAATTCCCATAAACGATTTAAGAGATTATGTACAAAACATAATTGAAGGAAAAAAACTCCGTAATACATACAATTCAAAAAGCTAAAAATAAAATTAATACTATTGCTATAAGTTCAACAGAAGCCGAACGAGAGTTTTCATTAATTAATATCATTTGTGAAAAGAAAAGAGCTAATAGTAGCGGTAAAACACCCATATCCAGCCAGGCCACCCTAAAACACACGTAAAATCCCTATCGAGGAGTAATTTTTAAGGTCAGTAAAAATCGTTTTGTATGGTCCCCATGCCCCCTAATTTGCGGCCTGGCTGGACATGAGTGTTTTACCACTACTTATAATTGTAAATTACCTCTAAACCGGGTAAAAAGCTTATTGTGGGTTTATTCACATAATCTATTTATAGCAATATATTCTATTTATAGTAACAAAAACTGTAACCATAGAAACACGCACACACGGTCTCCATAGAAACACACATACATACACACATACACAGGCGATTCTGTTAAGTGTATGAAATAATGATTTTGATGGCTTATTAAAAGTAGAAGTTTTTAAAAAATATATCTCTTCGTAACCTCTTAGATATATTTTTAAAAAGCTTAAAGAAATTAATTAAAATTATTAAATAAACGGAAATAATGAGAATAATGATTTGTATGAAAACTGTCTTATATATGATTTGGCTGAAAATTGGGATATTAAGAATTTAAATTCAAATTTAAATTCAAAAAGGTTTAATGAATTATTAAATTGTATAAAAATTGAAATATGAAATCAAATCGAAAATATTGTTCAACATGTAATTTATATATGCATAAAAAATATATTTCTAGTTAAAACAATTAAACATTCAGAAAATATTAAAAAAACAAGGAGGAGATTTACAAAAATTAAGTTCTAAATTACCTGATTTTCCATGGTCAAAATATCCCTGCTAACACCATCTTCCAAAGTATAATTTTTTGGGTCAATTTGGCTCAAGTGTGTTTTAAAAAGAACATGCTAGTGTTTAAATTTAAATGCGACATCTTCAAATTGCGGGAAACTCCTAAAGTCTTCATTCACCACTTTATTAGAGAAATTTAATAAAGGAGCTCGGGTAATGACCGATCTCAATTGTAAAAGCAATGAAGAATAAATGGACAATTCGCAGCACGTCTCCTAAGTTCGTTATGATTAGAATATGGAGATTGTTCAGAGACTAAAAGTTGGTGGGGGTGAAAAGTCTAATCAACTTTAATGATTCCTTAAGATATAGTCCGGGTTTCTTGGAAACTTGAGAGATATTCCGCCAGGAACTAATTTAGAAAAACGACTTGATGAAAATGATATTCCAAAACCAGGAGAAGAACCAATAAATCGTGTGATGAAGGTGCATTAAAACATGATATTGCATATCGAAATGAAAATCTAAGAGATAGACAAAAAGCAGTTATTGATTTAATTCAAGATTTAAATGAAATTCAAAATCCAACATTTGGATAAAGATTTTCAAGAGCTATAGCAAAAGAACCAATGAAAGCAAAGATCGTTTTAGGCTATGGTAAAGGAGAAATACCATCAACTACTGACAATCAAAATAAAACTACTTTAGCGAATGAATTACATAAAGAATACCGAAATATTAAAAATATTTAAAAATCAAAGTTTTTAATAAGGATGATATTTGGTCAGCAGATTTAATTGAAACTGTTAATTCTAAAAATATTAATAACTTTAAGTATATTTTAACAATTATAGATTTATATACTAGATATGCTTGGGCTATTCCATTACTAAATAAAAAAGCTGAAACAATTAAAGATGCATTTCAATCAATGTTTGAATCAAATCCAAATAGAATTCCAAATAAATTATATGCTGATAATGGTAAAGAATTCTATAATAAATTATAGAATTATAGTGGTTCCTAATCTTTTTCAGGCCAGCGTTCCTTTTTTTAGCATTTTTCTCTGTCACCCCCATTTTTATTAAATTTTAAAGAAAGCATACTATGATATTCATAAATATTTTAGTGAAAGTAACTTAAATATCAAATATTTTGACTTTTATAGGTTATTTAAAAATAAATACCAAAAATTAATCAGAAAATTTTAATTAAATTTTATAATGATCATTACTATTATAGTACTGACCTACTCTGTATTATAATTAAAATATGTAATTAAATATGTTAAGGTAATAATTTTGAGCCCAGTAGAGTCTATGATAAAAACTATCTCGAGACAGCTGGGGTGTCTGTTATATATGTGCTTCGCTAGCAATCAAAATAAAGAATAACTCATGAAATTAACTATAAATATATTAAAACCAATCAAATTACTAAATACCCGATTATTAAATGTTCAAAAATAGAATTCATAAATACATTTGAACTTCTTTTCCATTCTTCTTTTTCTGGGTTTGGTTTCTTTTTTAAATTTTAAATAATTTTCGTCAATCGATTTTTATTTTTAATTTTTTTATCTATATAGTAAGTCTATCCCTACTTACCATAGTGTATTGATTTGTTTATTATTATTATTTATTATCATCACTTAGAAAAATTAAAAAATATAATAACGCAATAATAACCATAATAGGTCGCAATAAACTATTTTACAATTACTAATAGAAGCATATTTAATGAAAAATAATCCATATATTTAATTTGATTTATATCATAATCCAACTAAAATATATTTAAACAATACCATTTTATCATAGAATATACTTTTTAATAATGAACTCGACATTTTTCAAAATAGATTTGACAATAATTTAAAAATTCGATATATAAATATTTATGGACAACTCGTTCAACAAAGATTTTCCAAGAAAAACTCCAATTTCTTCGGATATTAGACAACTTATCATTGAAAAGGTCGTACATTACGTGGAGTTGATTTCTAAAGTCACAGATGAACTCCTATTGAAACGAACCACTATATATTCGATTGTGGAAACATATAAAAGCACTGGAAGAATTGTGAAAAGCAGTGTTCTAGAGAAACCTAAAAATTTGATACCTTGATTGGGGAAAGTGTCGAGCAACATCTTGAATTTAAGCCAACCATAACACTGGCAAAGCTTAAACAAAAGGTGACTGTTTGCAACTGATTTCTTTACAAATGTAAATACAAATGATCGAAAAAACGTTCTGGTTGTTGAAAGTAAGTTCAATCTCCACATGCGACTGAGTTTTGGTATATTATTAATATGTAGTAGAGTGACTATTAGGGTACAAACTATCCGTGGAAGGAACATTATTCTTTTTAGTGAGATCAACGGAAGTATAATCTTACATTTTAAAGTTTTCAGCGGAGGTTGTAATTGGAAAACGTTCTTGGAATTCATGAAAGAACTGGGTCAATATTGGTTCTAAACCTCTCTATCGCCAATGGAACTATTTTTATGGATGATGCCAGATCACTAATTTCCAGAAATAACGAATAATACTAAATTCATATCGCCTTATTCATACATGCTGAATGCAAAAGAATATTCATTTAGCTTGGTGAAATGGATACAGATTTAGTTGAAGTCATACAACATGCTTTGTCTGAAATAACTCTTGATGATTGTTCAGTTTGGTTTAGATTGATCAGAAGGAATTGTGCTTTGGCGATGCAGAACCATCAATTTAAATAGTGAATTTTTTTCCAAAAATGGTTAATAAATATTCAATTAAAAATTTTTAATAATTGACGAATCCATTTTGAAAATTGCCAAATCTATTTAGAAAAATGCCGAGTTCATTATGAAAATGCTATAACTAGGCCTGTTTTTATAATAGCCAGCTGCCTCCCTCCAGTAGTTTTCGTACCAAAGAGGATAATATTACCCAATTTGGGAACCACTGATCTAAACCAAATATACTTTTTGTATCCGCTTGACCATAAACACTACAAGAATGTAAAACATTGTCTTGAATCTCGAATTCTTGATTAATAAAACAATTAAATTAAAAAATAAATTTAGCCTATATCTTCAAAAATTGCAATTAAAAATTTGGTTTGTATTCACAAATAGATTAACTACAAAAATGACATTAACAAAATACATTAAAAATAATTGACAAAACATTTAGCAAATACAAACAAGAATTTCTGTTTATAATTTGCCAGTTAAATGCGCTAGAATAATTTACAGGGAAAGAAATTAATTTTTGTTATTTTTACATTTAGTTTGATTAAAACATTCAATGTTGACAAATTCCAGTGATTTTTCTCCTAGAAAGTTATTTTTAATTTCGCCAAAATAATTGTTTTGTAATATAACATAAAATAAATTTCATTTTCAAATATCTTTTCAACACCGAAAAGAAAATAGCAGATGGAAATATTTTTTCATATATCAAATATCTCAGATATTTCTATATGATTCGAATTCTTTTTAAATAAAGCGCTTCTATATTTTTGGACTTTTTAAATTTTATTTGAGAGAAAAATTAGAATATTTTTGTTAAGGCTATTTGATTCACTATACATTAACAATAGAAATATCTTTATATAATTTCTACACTAAAAATATTTTTTTATAATTTCTAACAGTATTATAAGGACGTATTTCGTTTCTCACCTCTGATTTATTTTTATTTTTCTTGATAAAAGACATTGTATTTTCTACAAAATTTGACTATGAATCAGATTTATTTATGGTATTCTCGAATTTTCTGCACAGCCTTTTTCAAGTGATTTCAATTAGATTCATAGTCAAATTTTGTCGAAAATACAATGTCTTTTATAAATAATTTCTAAGAGATTTATTTTTTCAATTAAATTTTCTATTAAATAATATCAGAGTTCATTACTGACACCGTGTTTTCAATTCTACAATAAAATGGTGCTTCTAAAATATAAGTTTGTCAACCATGAGGCAAGTCCAGTGTAAACAATTCACACCATAAAAAATTGCATGATTTTAATTAATTAATTTAATTACTTTAGGGTATTTTTTGACCAAAATTTTCTTCATTTTATGTTTATTTGATGAAATATGGGTTTAAACAATATATTTGTTTTCTCCAAATTTATGTCAAACTATATTTGAAAAGCTAATTTAGATTTTCCTACAAATATTGTTGTACTTAAAAACTTCATTTGACAACTAATTCTGCTTTTTGTATTCAACATTCAAAGTAAATTAAAATTTAGTAACAAATATAAACAAAACACAATTTACATAATATTTTCTACAAAATTTGACTATGAATCAGATTTATTTAAGGTATTCACGAATTTTCGGCACAGACTTTTTTTTGAAATCACTATGAATCACTATGAAATTACTTGAAAAAGACTGTGCCGAAAATTCGTGAATACCTTAAATAAATCTGATTCATAGTCAAATCTTGTAAAAAATATTATGTCACTTGTAAAGAAATCAGAGGTGAAAAACAAAATAAGTCCTTATAAAATACAATTAATATTACAAATTTTCCTTTTAAATCTACTAATATGCATAAAAATTATAAAAATCTGGTTAACCCAAGTTTCCAAACGAGGGTCTTACATAAAGTTTGGCATAAGACATAAGCAAAGCCAAGGAGTCCAAACGAGATTCGGACGAGAATCCATAAATGGTCCTCTCAGAATATATTTGGATCATAAGTAATTGAGAAAATTTGGTGCAAAGTGATTTTTATATTAAATTTATGTATTTGAATTTTTGTTTTAGTTTTTATTGAAATATTTAAAAAATTCTAATTTTATTTTAGTTTGAAAATGATATTATATGTAAAATTAGCACTTATAATCCAAATCGTCATTTCTGTTGTTTAACTTTTGCTATGATATTTCTTAAATTATGTTGAAGAAAATAATTCAGCATTTTTGTTTAAAATTGGTTTCTTTTAACTTTGTTTAAAGGAACACAACATGAACCTAAACGAGGTAAATCTGTATTAAGTAATAAAATATTTTTTTTAAATTTATTTTATATACAATTCAACATATTTTAAATAAATATTTGCAATACTCATTATTGTTATTCAAATTCAATAAAATAATGTTCAAAATAATTATATTAGAAAATTTGTGTTTACAACAATATTTGGAATTTACAAAAAAATATTTTAATAATTTTAAATTTTATATTATTTATTTTACATAAATATTGTTATTTTTCGGAGAAAATAATCTTTCAAAATATTATTCGCATATACCAGAGTCAGATTATTAAAAAAATATTTAATTTTAGATTAGATTTAATGCTAAACTTGAATACAGTAATTTTTTGAACAGTATTTTAAAGTAATAATTTACGAAGATCATTATCAAAGATTCGAACAAACGTACTCACATGTTTAACTTTAATTACAATCGCAATGGTTCACATGAATCTGTTTCATAAAGTTCACTATGTTTTTAGTAGAAATAATTATGTGTATGAATTTAACAATTTAATATCCTTTCTTTCATTAGTACTGTCCACACTTTTAAAAGTCGGTGCGATGTGATTTCAGGGCGTATACGGAACATGACCTTACACTTTTAAAGGCCTTGCGACACAAGGCTAATGGAAGTTCCTAGTAAATGTGACAACGCCAGAAACCGTATCTTGACCAGAGTATAGTGTTTCGTGGTTAAAATTAATTAAAAATTACATTTGACTTGAAGTAACTCAAGAAATTTTTACTCTTTTTTATCTGTCGAAAGCCAGGTAACACATCACTTAGATTATGATGATTAAATTGGCGAATTTGCAACGAAAAAGCGTAACTTTTATTAACTGTTTTTTCGTTTTAGGCCCCGCGAAAGTTTACGCCGGCTCTGCTTTTATAAATATATATATAAAAGACAGTATGTTTAATAAATTATATTTATTTAATTTATTTGCAAAACTATTGATACTTAAATTGTTAAATGGATAAGGATAACAATTCGTTTATAAAACTATTCCATTTGTTATTCACATAGTTTTATCCAGTTAAACAACAAATTTTATTTATAATTTAATTACACAATGAGAAAATTGATAAAAATTTCATCAAAAAATTTCCACCGCTATTATATAAGCGCGGATTATTTATGAATTAAAAAATGAAATTGATATTAAAAGTAATTTATATTTCATTAACCTAATGTTATAATCAGACGCTATTTATTTAAAAGAAATAACGGTAAGGAAACAAATAATCTTCTTTTATAATTTAGTAGGATAGGATTACATCGAAAATATTTTAGAGTATACTTGTGTTTATTTTACTGTACGATGCAATTTAGTTGGGAGAAATTCACGATTTTACTGGTTGTTTCAAACAAATTATTATTTTAACACGTTCAATGAGAGGATTGGTATTCTTCATTTTAAGTTATCGAATTATTATTATTATCAAACTTTATAAATATTATAAACTGAAATAATTAAAGTAGGTAGTTAGGAGGATACTGCACCACACCCCTCCCCTTTGTCGACGGATTAATTATGTAATTATATAATTGATCTCTAATTATCTTGATTACATAATCACGCAATCAAGATAATTAATTTTTGTGTGCGCATCATTTTTTTTGATAAATTTTGAATTTAATTTGGTGGATTTTTTTGATAATCGACCCATTATCTCAAAGATATTTTATTCTTTCTAAGTTTCACTAAATTAATTTTAAAAATCAACTGAAATCGATAAAAGTCTGGTTTAATTAACAATAAATTTTAATTAAATCTTGTCTCTGTGTATTCCAAAAGTTGATTGTAATTTACTGTAAAATACTTTAATCACTACCCAATAAACCTCTGAAAAGCTTTACATACTTTCAACTTTTAAACTTTTTTAAATAGATAATAAAATTATAATTAAAATATCATTTACTAATCAAAATCTATCAGTCAAATTGAATTCTAATTGGTAAATAATTATCTTAAATAGATGTTTCATAAACATTTTGTTCCTAAAATAAACTTTTATTTAAAATAATCCTAAAATCAAGTTAAATCTATTAAATTATCAAGAAATTAAGTTCTTTATTCCTTTCTTCAATAATTTCTACAAAAACATATAAATCCCCCCCAAATCCATTAAAATTCATCAGAAAACCATAAAATTCACAAAATAAAAATGATTCAAAATTTAATAGTAAATTTTAAATATCATCTAAAACTTGATATTATTAAAATTATCATAAAATTTCTCTAAAAGCTATAATTGATTTACATAACCTAAAATTATTTTATTTTTGCCCATTACAACCTAATCTATTGAAGGTTTTAATTAATTTTTAATAAATGTTCATTGTTGGGTGTAATTAAAAATATTACAAAAATAATAGAAAAATTTCAAATTTTTTAAACAAAACTATTAAGTTTTACAAAATAATTTCAATAAATCACATACAAGACTGTAAAAAAACTAATAAATATTTATACAGAGAAAATACAACAATTGATTGGGCTTCAATTATTAATAGTTTCTTGATAGTAATCAGGTAACTAAGCAACCAAACAAATTACCAATTTGGAGACATCAATGATCGATAAAAGAGTGGAGAAGTTAATAAAATTTGTAATTGAAATTGTATTTCTTTTGATTGTTCAAATTTTTATGTGCTTTTATTTAAAGATTTCTTGATCAGTAAACAATTTTCGATATTGATTTGTTCAGTAACTAGTTATTGATAACATATTGTGAGTGTGTGTGTATAGTGAATGACCAAGTATTTTAAGGTGAAATGACTGAGAGAAAATTTTATTTTATTTTTAAATGGGTTATGTTGGTTAAATATCGGTGTTCAAAGGGTAAATATTATTTAAATATCGAATTTTAATGAATAATATACTCTATTATTCAATGCCTATTATGTATATAGTGAGTTGTACAGTACTCAGTTATTCGTATACAGTACCTAGTGGTTGTTGTTCAGTTATTAATCAGTATATTGTTCAGTGTGTATGAGTTATCATTATTTAGAAGTTGATACCAAGTTAACATAACAATGGATTTGGTTTCAATGAATTTGATTATTTCTCGCTTGATAACAACTGGGTAACTAAGCAACCAAATAAACTAAGTAAATAAACCAAGTAAACAAAGTAACTAAACTACGAATTTGGAGACATCAATGATCAATATAAGAGTGAATAATATTTTTATTAATAAAATTTGAATTTCAACTTGTATTTCTTTTGTTCAACCTTTTATGTGATTTATTTCAAAATTTATTGGTCAGTAACCTATTGTTAATATTTATTGGTTCAGTAACTAGTTATTGGTAACATATTGGGTTTATAGTCAATAACCAAGTATTTAAAAGGAAAATTATTGATGAGTAGCAAGTTTATTGATATTTTATAGGGGTTGAGTCGGTTGAATATTGTTATTTAAAGGGTAAATACTACCTGAATGAGTATTTTTATGAAAAATAACATTTAATAGAAGAATAATATTTCAACATTGGATAAATTTAAAAAAATAGTCGAAAAGTGTTTGACAAAACGTATTGACTTTAACAACATAATTTCAAATATTTCAATAAAATACAATAATCAAATACAGAAATTTATTCAAAAAACATAATTATTCTTGCTAACTACTCAGTAACTAAACAACCAAGTGATTTATTGATATAGAAGCATTAATGATGTGAAAGAGAGTGAAGATTTTATTAATAAATTTGTGTTTTTACTTGTATTTATTGTTATTGATTAACTTTTATTTAAAGTTTTGTTGGTAAGTAACCAAATATTTATATTTATTTGTTCAGTAATTAGTTATCGGTTACTTAATATGTATACAAATAGACGGAATGACCATTACAGGAAGGGGATCTCAAATATCAGATTCAAGATTTACAAATTCAATCATTATCTTTGACCACTGACATGGGTTGTCGAATCAACTTGTACGAATTGTCTACCAAAACAGAAAACATTTACGAACCGCAACTGTTTATAGCATTAGGACTTGTCAAGTATAATCCGCTTTATGTGAATGTATTTTCAAGCGGAAAAGTCGTTGTCATGGGGATAAAAACTCTGGAATATAACACTCTAGTACAAGAAATATTTAATTTTATAAAACTTAAAATTAATAATCTTAATACCAACGAAGAAATACTAGATTATTTATTAAGCACTGACTGTGTTTAAATAGATTGAATTCTGACGATTGTAAAAATTAAAAATGATCGACGAGCAAGAAGCTTACGTATTCGAAACAATTCTGATGAAGATGGAAGAACTCTTTCTGAATATGAAGAACAAGCTTTCGTATTGTGCTCCTGAATATTTGGCTACACGGATTTATCAAATGACAGGAATCAACATCGAAGAAATTGTAGGGATGCATTGTTAATCGGTTCAAGGATCTGGTTTGAAATGTTTAGATGACTGCATTGTTTGTGCAGATCCCTCAATGTTGACTTTCCGATTTGGATGTAGATGCTGCATGGAGTACTAGAAGAAAGAAGTTGTCCATGTTTTGTTGGCAAAACTAAGAAGAGCTTATTATAAGCTGATTTGTGACGATGTAAATTAAATAAATTTTTAATTTGATCTTTTTACGTGTTTACTAAGTATTAAGTTTATTAAGTATTTACTAGGTTGTATTATTATTATTTTATTATTATTTTGAATATTTCATATTATTTTGTTAACTCTAAATTGCTTTGAAAAATTTTACTTTAAAAATTTACTTTAAAAATTTTACTTTCAAATTATATTTAAAATTACCTTAATGGTTATTTAAAATTTACTAAAAATTAAAATACATTTAAAATATACATAAAAATTTAGAATAAATACATAAAAAATCATTTCAAAAAATTTAAAACGCCAAAATAAATTCAAAATTTATCAAAATAAAATGATGTGCATACAAAATTTAATAATCTTGATTGAGTAATTATGTAATCAAGGTAATCAGAGATTAATTACGTTATTAATCCGTCTCCAAAGGGGAAGGGTATGGTGCAGTGTCCTTCTAACTACCTACTAATAAAAGTCATTATTTAAACAAATGTACTTTCAAAATATTTCATTTCCTAAAAAAATTAAAATAACTGCTTAGTAAAATGAAACTAAATATGCACTATTCAATAAAGAATTATTTTAATTATTGATATATAAATGCAATTTTACCATTTAGAAATAAGTAAAGATAAAATTTTAATATACTATAATGAATCATGAACAGACACTCGGATCTGGGTGATTTGATTGTTTCTTTTACCAGATAGGACAACGAAATGAAACAGCTGAATATATTTTGCAGACCAATGAAATTTTAAGGCGAAATAATGCGATACTTCCTTATTTCCGTAATTAAAAGAACTGATTTGAGATAAACTTGATTCATAATGATAATTATGATAATTTTACGAAAACTAGTGCTATTTTGTAGTCTATGACATAGTTAGATTACATATTGAAACTATTACTTTGGTTCGGCTGGAACTGTTTTCTTTGACTCCACGTGGTCTTAATATACCCTTTGAAGTAATTCAACACAGTAGTAATCTTTATTGATACAAAAATTACACAAGGATTCACACTTTCAAATAAATTAAGCCGACTTTAAATCTATGATACTCTAGAACTTTCAATATGACATCGACACAAGTTTGACTAGTTTCTAACAAGTTTCTCTTTAACCCATATATCTTTTTACTACACTCTCACAAAGCTAGTAACGTTTTTTCAATTATGTTTTTGGGTAAATTTGGTGGCTCACATTTGTGGCCAAGTTGTTGATTCGAGATTCCTTTATATATGAAATTCCTCATCAATAACTAATTAGATTGATTCAAATTTTGATTGAGGTCCCGGGGAACTAGTGGACTAATTTGCTTTATCTTTCGGCCGTTTTGGGTCGTTCCTTGGGAGAAATTTTCAACGCAAATTACATTTGGGAATAATAAGTTCCCTTTAAAATTAAATTTAATGAAATTGTATAGTATAAATTAATATAAATATATAATTTATTTGTTTTCGTCATTTTAATTAATTAATTAATTTGTATTTTTTAATACCTTTTTCTAGTGATCTCAAAATAATTTTATATTAGTATTTTCGTACTTGTCTCGTAAATTGGCATCAGCACATACCCATTTCTCCAGAAGAATATTGATTTCGAATTTTTGATTATTTTTAATTATTTTATAATTATTCCAATTGCTTTCTATTTATTATTATTTTGAAAAAAATTTCATAACCCCAACATACTACACATTAAATATTGGTGTTCAATTTAATTAAAGAAGTCAAAAATTGACCTTTTCCTAACTTTGCCCAGATACGGTCATCATTTTTATTTTCATTATCTTTGTTTTATTGTTCCTCGGTTTTATAATAGAAGACATAAACGCACAATTTTCGAAAAGAAATATAAAAATCTTTCAATTTTTTCAATTAGAATTGAAATAAGAATCGCTAATAATGACAAAAATTTTACAATAGTTCTTTTGTATATGAAAAAGGGATATGTTGTCGGGATTTCATGGTTTATATACCAATTTAGCAAGGATGCATTGTTTGGAACGTTGTAATTAAAATTTCCCTGAACATCTCATTCCATTTATCTATATTTTCTTGCAATCAAATTAAGCTGTCTTCATGAATAAAGAAGAACATAGAAAACTAAAATATGCACTTAGACAAAAAAGTATATTATGAATCTCCTCACGAGTTAACGGGGCCAGCAAATAAAATAAAATTATTTAGTTTTAAATATTTTTTGACTGTTTCCATAAAAATACTTTTAGTTAGAGAAATTGATGATATAAACAAATGTCGGACGATGGAAAAGATTGGAAATATTTTAGGAATATATTTACTGTAAATTCAAATGTGCTACTAAAACTGTCACACATAAAATAGAATATAATGGATTAATTAGAATTTTTTAAATAATAAATGAATTGATTTTAAATTATAAAATAAATTTTAATTTAATTTTTAAAAATTCCCACAAAATAATTTTTAAAAGTTTATTGTGTGAAAAATCTTTGGGTTCAGGCAGAGAGAGTAATACAAAAACGAATTTCTGATATTGTTATATGGATACATTGGACCACCTAGATCAGTGGATTTTCAAAATTCTAAACAATTTAATCATAAAATAGGTCTGCGTACCCCATATAAAAATGTGTTTCGATTTTCTAATTTAAAAAATAGTTTTTTTCCGAAATATATACATTTTATATATCAAATGCGTCTCACCCTCGGAAATAATTTCCCACACTTCTTATTAAAAACCACTGAGCTAGATGAAAGATGGCTAAATGTAATAGTTTTAAAAAGATTTTTAAATATTTTTTGATTACAATCTTTTAAATGTAAGACATTTATAATATTTTGTTTTGAACAGTTGGTAGGATTTGTATTAAACCAAAAAAGTAACGGCAATGTTTTTTTTTCATTTTTAAATAGTTTTTTAAAAATTTTAAATACGTGTTAAAGTTTACATTATCCTATTTGATTCGATAAAAGTGCGTTGTTTTGTAGTTAAATTTAAAATAGTTAAATATGTTTGAGAAGAAAATATTTTTCTTACGAGAAATGTTCTTAATAAATTCTGCTCTATAGGTTAGCGCTTGAAATTATTTTCATATTTCCCCTAGAGTTATTAAATAGATTGTGAAGAATAAAAAATTACTCACAACTTTTTATTTTTTAAAGTAAGTACAATGAATCGTTTAAATACACAAAATTATAAATTCTCGATTTTTCAAAAGATAAAATTATCAAAATTTTATTATATAATAAACCATTAAAATATTACTTTTAATAAATTTTAAACTTTAAAAAACTTTAATATTTTTTGTTTTAAATGAAAAATTAAATTATAATTTATATTAAACCAATTTTCAGTGCTTAATGTGAATGTTTAAATTTTTTATTTCTATATTTAAAGAAACTTGATAATTAACATTAGATAGATTACAAAGAAACTTTCTCTATTGTCGTAAATTTTAAAAACTTTAAAGATTTTTCTGTTTTGTTGTACAATATTGTAAAATAAATATTTAAAAATTAAGTATTTTAATATTTTAAATTTAGCTTACTTTATAGTAAAATTAAATATTTTAAATAAATAATTTTACTTCAAATTATCGTATTTTTAATTATTATTAAAATGCTTTTAAAAATAAAATGATAAAATTATTTTTAAATTTTAAACTTTTTCATTTTTAACTTTTAAAATATAAATATTATATATTAAATTTGTTTAAATTTCCATTAAAAATATATATATATATAAATTTAATGTCTTTAAAAAGCAGATTAGAAACATTTTTCAAAATCCTAATTACCAAATTTACGTTGATTCTAAATCATGTTTTTTGGGGAAAAACAAATTTATTACCAATTGTTAACGACTCTCGGATATACAAAGAATCGAAAAACCCATTTTTTATTAGACAATTTGGAAAAATATTTAAATGTAATTTCATTTATGAAACATTTGTAGCATCGAATTTAAATAATAATGGCAACAAAATTAAAAAATCAAACTTTCTCTATCAGTCACTTTGGAAAGGAAAGCCATTCAAACCAGTTCATTTTCCTTCAATAAAATCACAACAGATATTTATTCCTGAGTAATCTTCGAAACCTTTTATTTGCATAGAATAACACCAAATATATTGTTTTTGTAATTTTCGACGTGCGATATCTTGAATGTTTTTGTAATATATGATTCATAAATATCGTTTTATTTTCACTATTTGTTTAAATGTTACCTCTTTTGTTTTAGTTTTGTTTTCATTCTATTTTTGACAGTTTAAAAAGTTATAAATTAATATTATTGTGATTTTATCCATGACAAATTCCTTTCACATGATAAATTTTTATTACCTGCATAGCACAAAAGTGCCTTTTGAAAATAGGTCTATCTTTTCCTGCTTTTTGAATATAAATCTTTCTTTTCCTGCTTTTTGAATATAAATCTTTCTTTTCCTGCTTTTTGAATATAAATCTTTCTTTTCCTGCTTTTTGAATATAAATCTTTCTTTTCCTGCTTTTTGAATATAAATCTTTCTTTTCCTGCTTTTTGAATATAAATCTTACTTTTCCTGCTTTTTGAATATAAATCTTTTTTCCTGCTTTTTGAATATAAATCTTTTTTTCTGCTTTTGAATATAAATCTTTTTTCCTGCTTTTGAATATAAATCTTTCTTTTCCTGCTTTTTGAATATAAATCTTTCTTTTCCTGCTTTTTGAATATAAATCTTACTTTTCCTGCTTTTTGAATATAAATCTTTCTTTTCCTGCTTTTTGAATATAAATCTTACTTTTCCAGTTTTTTGTAACACGAATTATCTTCTTCTTTATTATACTTTATCTAATTCTTTTCAATTTCTTATTCATCTCGCAGTGACATAAAAGCACATATTGTATAAAAACTACGATCCTCATCCAAAATAAAGGTTTTATTATTACTTCCACAAAGTCTCTAAACAAATTTTTAATCTGGCTTATTCTTTGCTTCGATTTCCTATAATAATTAGACTTTCGTATGAAGCTTCTATTTTTTATTTTAACATTTCTTGATCTTTCCAAGCTAACTATTGTTTCTACACTAACTCTATTTACCTGAATACTTTTATTAATTGTATGCCGAGAAATTAAATTTTTTTCCTTAAAAATCGGCATTTCTAAAGATTTATTTTTTTATTATACCATTTTCTTATTTTATGACTTCAATTTCTAAAGCTCTTTCTGTAATTTTTAAATTCTTTCAAAATCGGCATCAATTGCAAAAAAATGGGCTTCTACATTATATTAGTTTTAGCCTTATATAAATTAAATCTGCTTTCATACATAAGGGTTCTTATTGCTCATCACTAATATAATGTCATAATTTCTTATAGTTTCGTCCTGAAGCATTTCAAAAAAGATCATTTTCACTAAAATTGATTAAACATTCTCCTTCGATTTTGTGTGTCAGTGCAACTATTTATTATGTTAACATTTATGTGTTTGCAGCTACACTTATATCACTCACATATTCCAGCCAGCCAACTTTCCAGAATTCTTTTTGTGTGTTGTTTGATTTTAGTAATTGCTGCAACTGCGTGATTTATGCACCACAATGTCGAAAACTTTCCCCAAACTATAGTAAAAATTATTGTAACGATTTCAAAATTTCCCAAATTGTATCTAAAAAGTACAACCCAGTTTCACCAGCAATAAATACTTGACACGGGCAATATCTATCATCTTCAATAATGTTTGCTCTACAGACAGTTTTATCTGCAAATACTGCTTTGTCATTTACCTTCTGACTGTGAAATACAAATCTTTGATAAACCCCGACTAACCAGCCATTACTCTCATAATATTTTAAAAAAAAGACACTGAACTAGACACTCTATAACCCTAAGCTAATCCTAAAATCATAAAGATTTCTCTTTAACTAATTCTCCATGAGTGGAGATTCGTTTTTCATTTAAATCTTCCACAAATATTTATTCCACTTGCTTGCTTTTGTATCACTTCTTTAGTGAATTCGCCTATTTCAAATTATCCACCAAATGCTATGGATACTTCATTTTCTGCTATTCATTTTAAAATCATAATCTTAATTTCCAAGAAAACTGTTACTCACTTTATTTTGTTTTTGCTCTTGGTCTTTTCAGAGATTGTATATAAAAATAAAATAAAAATCATAAAACTTACATATTTGCGCCCAAAATTTTATCTTATGTAGAAGTATTCAAAACAAGTTTTATTAATTAATTAATTATTAAAATTCTGTTTTGTTAAACTTAGCCAAGTGATCAAATATACTAAAAGATATTTTTTCGAATTTCAAAAATATTTCTTTTTGATAACTTTATCAATTGTTGGGGTATCACGAAAAAGCACAGTAAAATCGATAAAACACAAAAAATGATAAAAGTGCAATATTAATTAAAAAATGTATAAAAATTCGAAAGTAATATTGATCGGGGGAAATTGGTATGGTTGAACGCCAAATTGAGAGACGAGTCCAGAAATAATAATAAAAATTTAGTGAGGGGTCCCTAGAAAATGATATAAGATAAAAAAGGAAATTAATTAAGAAAAATTAATTACTAATGGGAAGCCCGAGTCAATGGGAAGCCCGAGGCAATGGGAAACCCGAGAGATGTGGAAAAGCCGAGAGCTGAGGAAAAACCGAGAGATAAGGAAAACCCGGCGCATAGACGGAATAATATAGTAGGATAAATTAGCCTAAACAACGTCAAACGTTGTTGACAAATGTCGGTCTGGAAAGTAATTATTAATGATAATTTGATAATGCAGAACCTATTGTTGACAATCGTCGGAAAACAGTCTGAGCAGGATTATAAAAGAAAGAGGGAAAAACAAAAGGACCATTATTCACCAGACAAGAAAAGAGAGACATTATCAACCAGGCAAGAAAGAACAATCATTATTAACTAGATACGAAAGAGCAGATATTATTAACTAGAGTGAATCGACGTGAACGAGCAGTAACTAGGTTAGTAGAGAAATCCAAATCCAAGTAAAAGTCAAAGTTATCTATCAGACAGGGTGCTTCTCCCTTGGACAACCTACCCTAAGAAAAACTGAGCCAAACAGTGGTTAAAAGGTGAAAATCAAGTAGTGAAATTGTGATTACAAATATTGAACCAAATGGATTGATCTGTTATTGTGATAAAGTGCAAATAAAATTATTCTGTGTTGGGTTTGCTTATTTAAATAACAATAACCCAACACAATTATATTCTAATTCGGTTGAAAATTTTAAAAGACTGCAAGTAAATTGTGTTGAACAATGCTTCTCGTCGTCTTAGAGCTACCGTCTTCATTTGAACTCCGAGTGTTTAAAACATCTATAATTCCAAACAATTCACAAAATTAAAATATTTATTTTTGAAAACAACGTTAATTATCGCTAAATAAATAAAACCGTTTTAAGGAAATTTTCTGATATATAAATATACTCAGAATATTTTCCACACACTATATAATTAATTTATTTATTTTAGTTTTTAAATTTATTTAATTCAAAATTTCATTTCACATCACATAAAGAAATTGCATAGAAAAAATTGCATAAAAATATTACATAAAAAATATCACACAAAAACAAGTCTTTTCTATTTAAAAAAGACGGCTGAAAAATAAATGAAACTAATTAATAATTATATTTATTCTGAGTTAAATAAAAATTATTTGGTTGTGATCAGCGAAGAAAAATATAATTAATATTAAAACATAAAAAAGGATTAGTATCAGATAATTTTATTATTTTCTGGTAAATCTGAAAACGTGTTGGACAATAATGATAATTGCTCTCAGGAATATTAGAGTCTAGACGCGGCTTTGGAATGGCAATTAAACCACTGACCGATTTATAGCCTAGGGCTTTTAGTTTGAGGTCGCGTTTTTACTTTCAACAAATAACTTTAAAATGTCAATGGGAAGGATATAAATTAATTTAAAATAATGATTGCACAATAAAGAATTAATATTTTGGTAAAAACTGAATAATTATTGCTTTCTTTTTAAATACTTTAATTTCTAGTTATTAACTAACAAAAGTCATAAATAAATTTGCAATATTTTGTTTAAAAAAGAAATAAAAATCAGTTAAATTATTTTCTATACTAAAATTCTGATATTAAATCAATTTTTTAAAGTTAAAAATGTGAAATTATTTTTTAATAATTATAAATCTGTCTTTTAGTGTGTGATGCTATAAATTTATTCTACTGACTATAATAAATTGAATAAATCATAAATATATTGTTTAATAATAATAAAATGCTCACAATAGTTCTTTCTGTGTGTAACACTATATATTTATTATCCTGACAATAATAAATACAATTTATTTCGAAAATATTGAATTTACTTTTAATATTTTACTTCCGCTAGTTTAAAATAAAATTGAATGCACATCAAATAAATTAAAGACGTGAAAGCGAAAAGAGAAAGTTTTTAGGAAGAGTTAAAAAGTACATTAATAGTTAAACAAAGCACAGAAAAGTGAATTGGCAGAAAATCAGTAAATTATAAATATTTAGAATTCAAAACAGAAATAATATAATTATTATTATTGATTTTGAACTAATAAATTCTGCCCAGCTATTAAAGAAATTTGAGTGCTGCATATTTATCTTCCCAGCTTTGAGGTAGATTTCGAAAAAAAGTCTACGAAACTGGACTCAACTAGAAGCATGAATGCCAGAACTATCACAGAAGCATTAATGGTAGAATATCAGATGTTAAATTGTCATCCTCTTTTTCAAATCTCTTTCAACTGTAATTATAAAACTCTAAACTCGTTCTTTCAAGAGTTTTGTTAAATAATCGTGTTATTATCTTTCAGTCAAATCCATTGACCAAATTCAATCTCCATAATTGTCATATATTCCTAAAAACATACAAACTTCTATTATAGAAATTGTTAATGAACTAAAACAGGTATGTAGTGTTTATCTCTACGAATAATTTTGATGTGTTTATTTAATATCGTTTATTTTATAACCTAACACCCACATGCATTTTCTAAATTTGGTTATTTAGTTATTGTTGGTCAAATTTCTATATTTTCACATTGTTAAAACAACAAAACTAATTTTATGCTTAGTTCTTTCATGTATTTTCTGTAAATCTTTTCTTTTCTTTCAAATTTGATGCCAATTATTTTGCTTATTATTTGATTTTATTTTTAGTGGTTTGTGGTCACTTTTTTTTTGTTTTCTAATTTTTTTGATGCTCATCAATTATTTTGAAAAATCATCCTACCATTAAATTCGTTTATACACTTACGTGCTTTTATGTATTACCGTGCCAAATATACAAATACCTTTATTAAAATTAAGTAATTGTTAAAAACAACTTTAGAACACGTATTTATTACTTAAAACACATAACGTTTTGTTTATAACAAATAATAATTGAAGAGTATTTTACTTATATTTAATTAAAGAATAATTAATTTTTTATTACCAACCAGTTCTCTATTGATAATTTTTTTGCTTAGTTTCGTCTACGATTTGATTTATCAATCTATAAATGACGTCACGATTGACGATCGCTTAGTAACATTTAGAGCAATAGTACGACCTTGTGTTAAACTAACATATGCGTTATTAAACCGCGTCTTAACGGGGTTTGACGGTATTATTATTATTTGAAGAATTTTTTTTTGATTTTCACGACTGATTTGATTTCTTTTTTAAATGTCATTATATTTATATTTTCTAATAAATATAAATAGTGTCATTATTATTATTATTAGTAGTAGTTGTTGTTGTAGTTGTAGTAACCAATGGCTAGATCAGGGATAGCTAACCTTCTTCTCAAGTGGGTCAAATTTGATAGTTTTCTTTATTAAATCCATGTCGTGGGTCACATATGTTGAGTAATTAAAACAATGATAAATAAAGGCTTACAAGTTTAATTAACAATAAAATTTACAAGCAAAGTTTCAGAAAGAATACATCATGTAATGGGAAATCTGTTGTTGTTTATTTGATGACAATTTTTCTATGCGAGGTGCATAGTTAGTAGTTTAGATTCTTAGCATGCAGCAGTAATTTCTTTACTAAGTCGATTTCGTAGTCCTGATTTAATAAAATTCAATGATGAAAATAACTGCTCGCATGCATATTTTGATCCTAATATTGTTAAAAGCGCAGTTGTAAACCTTTGCATTCCCTCAAATGAGCTTGTCAAGGAGTTCCATTCCTGCAATATTATATTTTCGATTTTTTCCTCTATTGATTTATTCTCAATTTCATTTGCATTTTTCTTTTATTCGACGTTTAATTCTATAAATTTAATTCTGCATATAAAACTGTTTTGGAACTCTAGTAGTTCCATTTCTAAAATTCTCGCTTATTTAAAGCTTGTGTAGATATATAATTTACAACACTTTTTACAATTGATATAACATTATCAAATGGTTTTATCCCCATTTTTTGCACATAGTACTTTCTGATGTATGATGCAATGAAATTCAATTAAAGAATGTTCAATTTTTGGCTTCAGTAGGTTTATAAATCCTATGTTTTTTTCAACCATGCTTGAAGCACCATCAGTCGTTACATGAACAATCTTTTTTAAATCAATATTCATTTCAGTCATGCTTAGCGTAAACTCTTTTATCATTTCAGCACCGGTAGGTTTTCCTGACAAATTCATCAATTTGATCAATTCTTCCTTTATAATATTTCCAGATTTAAATCTAATAATAACTGCAAGATATTCTTAAACTGTTATATCTGTACTCTCGTCCAAAGAAATTGAGTACATTTTGGTGCTGTTTAAATTATAAATAAATTGAGTCAAGATATCTTCGTCCAAAACTAATATACAATCTTTTACTGTGTTTCGACTGGCTTGTAATTCTTTTATTCTTTTAATAATGCGATCTTTTTCCTCAAAATCAGCAAATAAAGATTAACTACAGTCCAATAATGCTGTTTTAAAAAACTCTCCTTCAGAAAGAATTTTTCCATGTCATGCAATAAAATGTGACAGTTGAAAACTAGCACATGTGATGTTGTTTTTAGGCAATAAAAAAGATTTAAAAGCACTGGTTGGTGATTTATATTGCTTTAATTGTTGTGAAAAATATTCTTTCTTCTTTGCTTCTTTCAATGACATGAGATTTTGATGCATCGTTTCAAAATGTCGCTTTACGTTGTAACTACTAACCGTAATACTTTCTTTGCATATGAGAAACATGCTTTAATTGTCTGCTTCAATAACTCCATACTTGAAAAGCCATTCTTCATTGTATAATCTTGATTTCTTAGCTGTTGACATGGTGATATCTTAAGGATTAATATATTTACAATTTAAAATTATTTACCTGCTTTTTTGAGTTAATGTTAAATCGGAAAATTTTTTTATAAAAAATATTACATTAACAACAACTGCTAAAAGAAAGTAAACAATTATATGCTAGAAAATTTATTAATATAAGTCATATATTAGAAGAGTTTCCTGTATTTATATAAGTAATAAAAAATTTAGTAATATAAAAAGACTTATTTTCAGAAAAATATCAATTAAACATTAAAATATATAATTAAAGTACAATTAAAGTAGAAAAAAGGTAATAAAATTAAAGACACAATTTAGAAATAATTTTTTAATTCTTTTAGAAATTAATAAAATTAATATAAAATGAAAAAGAAAGTTGTAAATTTAAATTATAAATAAATCATATCTAAAAATTTAAGCGGGTTCGATAATTTTACACGCGGGTCACTGCGTGACCCGCCGGTTACTCGTTCGCTATCCATGGACTAGATGGTAATTTTTTATTCCAGTAAAATTATTGAAAACATGTAATCCTGCAGATATTGTTACATACTTATGATTGTATTAATTATAAACAGGTAATACCGATTCGAAATCCCCATAAATTCTGATGGATTATTTAAAAACAGTCGAGAAAATAATAAATAACAATAATTACATAAAGTGGTCGAAATTAATTCTGCGACAATACTATCAAATGAGAATACAATTTAGCGAAGATTTTCGTTTTATTAACTTTCAACGAGTTAATTAACCCTTAGTAGCCTGATTTACGAAAAAGATTTTTTTTAATATTATTGTGTTTGCTCGAGGGTCTAGATGAAGGGAAAAATAGCTAAAAAAAATCACAATATTTATTTTACATATTTATTTAGAAAAAAACAGGTATCAATTTTGATACTTCAGGCATTAAGGCCATGAAGAAATCAGATATACCTATGCATGAAATAATGCGAAACATTGATTGTTTTTATTATCGCATAACGACACTTTACACTTTTTACAGAACCAGGAGGTAAGTTTCCTATAATTATTAAACTTACACTTATTTCTAGAATCCATAAAAGCTTTTTCATGACCAATACAATCGCAACGCACGTCAGTAGAGGGTAATACTTGTACACCTGTCCGGGGTCTTTTAGAAGTTACTGTAGTGTCTTGTCGACTGTTGCTACTGGGTCTTCCCCTTTTATTTTTCGAGTGACTTTGATATCTACATAAAGTATCGGCAAGCTCAGTTCTAAAATCTGCAAACTTCATAATGTTCTTCTGAAGTTTACCTTTTTGTATAGTACCCAAGCATTGATGACAGTCATGTCCAACAAGTGGTAGAAGAGCCTCATTATCCACTTTCTCGACTTTATGTGGATGCGATATCGACCAATGAAGCTATCCATCAAATCAACGCCGCCCATGTGGGCATTATATTCTTTTATGACCCGAGGACATGATACTTGAACATTGGCCTTTAATTTTTTTTCGTAGCGGGTTATAGTATCCGCTGGTTCACGCCAACATACGTGGAAAGTAATACTACTTGTTTGTTGTCTTTCCAACTTGTGGCCGAAAATTCTTGGCCTTCGTGAGAGACCACATTTTCTTCTGGGTACGTTAGACTTCATAATTTCCCGTTTCTCCGGCAACTTGCACGACTTTCCAAGCCTGTTTCTCTGTACTGTTCCAAGACAATAAATACCTTCGTTGGTCAAGTAATGTAGCAGAGGAATATTCGTATAAAAATTGTCAAAATAAGTTATATGATTGACGTGCCTTGGTACTTGTCGTAACAATCAAATAACTGTATTCGATACAGCTCCGAAGTCTGGCTCACCGGGTAAACGGTCTATGCCCTTAGCTCCTGAGTAAATCTCAAAACTGTAGGCATACCCAGACAGAGAGCATAAAACGTAAAATTTGAATCCCACACTTATGGGGCTTGTCGGGTAAGTATCTACGTAAGTCTCTATCTTGGATAAGTCTCTAAATTATGTTGCATGTCGGTATCTACGTTTGCTGCAGGCGGATCTGCATCCAAGTTTGGGTAAGTGGAAAAATTACCTACATCCTCTTCATCTTCTAGCTCCATCAGGCGATCTCTTTGGCTCGAATAATAGTCTATGTCATCTTCATTGTCGGTGGAATCGTCTTCCGAAATTTCACCATTTTCTAACCGCTTCAATATTCTCTTCATCTCTTCTGGTCTCATTTTTGATAAATTTCTATAAAAAAATAAAAATAAAAGTAATCCCAACACCAAGCTATGTAGAAAAATAATGAAACGGAAGTTCAAAAAGTTTTTATAGCTAAAGAATTAGTAGGTAGGTTTTATGTAGGGCGGAATGACTGAAGTATCAAAATTGATACTCACAAAAATAGCACTAGTTTCTTCAAGTAAAACATGCACTCGCAAAAAGTAATTATATCATAGCGAAAATAATATATTCACTTACGTCAAAAGTATTTATATTCTCCAGAAAAAGAAAATATATCAAATTTGTATTCAACAAAACTTGTTCACTTTGCGGCGCAAGTAATATGTCATAGATAAAATAAAACAATAATGACATTTGTTTTTTTTTTAATTTCGTTGGAAAGAATATTATACAACAGTAAAATACGAACAGCCAACCTATAAAAAAAACTAATAGTAATGTGAACATTAGGTTTAAAAGGTTGGTATCAAAATTAAAACTCTAGGTTATTAAGGGTTAAAATCAGTTATTATCACATTCAAACAAAATATTTAATTATTTTTGAATTAAAAAGCTTTCAATAAATATAAACTCAGTATAATTGTTAATTAGATATTATTGTTAATCTTAAATAATTCTGTCGAACATCTTCCATAAAATTGAGCTCTAATTTTATCCGAGGAAAAATATAAATTCTCAATCAGTAATTAAAAATTAAATGAAGAAATAAATATCATCAAATATTGAAATGAAATTTCCTAATCGTTAGTCTAGTGTTTGAAGAAATTTAAATTATTTTATGGGAAATTTATTCGTATTTTAATTACAGACGTCAAAATCGTGACTTTAATCTCAATGAAAGTGTTCCTCAGTAAAACATAATTTATTAGCCTAAAAATATAAAGAGATAAAACGGGAAAAAATATTTATAAATATCATTTCTAGATTTATGGGAGTCAATAACAATTATACCTGGGAAAATTGATGGCAAATGTTTTCGTTATATTTTATATTTTTTAACATTCATCCTCAATAGATTGAGAACGATAATTTCAGAGGAAATAAAAATACAAACAAATCGTTGCAATTTGTTTAAGTGTTTTCTTTCACCTATTATGAAAGTGAAATTAAATTTATTTCACTAATTCGATAAAAACAAATTTATTGTTTGTAATAAACAGAGTAATTTTCAAAATTTCAAAAGAATTACTTTTTGTCTTAAAACGAACCTTTTCAATAAAAACTATTTAATTAAAACAACATAATAACTTAATAATCAACTATTTATTGATGCAATGCTTCAGTGATTGCGTTTAAAAAATATCTTTTGAATATTGAATATATGTTATATTTTGATAAAAACAGATTCAAATATACATAGATAACAAGCGTAGTGTTATCGTTTTTACCAGTTTTTGAACTCTAGATTTTTATTTTTATTTTTTGGTAATGTATATAGTGTAGTACTCAACTGATTTTTCTAACATATTAGCTTTCTAAATCCAACTAAACAATTTTCACATCATGTGCAACTAATTTCAACATTACAATCACTATTTTTATTACAATTCATCAACGATTTCAGATTAGATACTGCTGTATAATGATATCTTTCATTTTATTTTATAAATAATAAATAAATTTTATCCATTACTGTTACTTACTTTCTGTGAATTAAATATAAATAAGGATGCTTCATTACGATTTCTTCTTTAACCACAAGATTACCAAACCAGGTTTATTCTTCTCAGAAGCTGGAATATCACGCAGTTTCATTGGCATATCATTAGTGTCGTGTGCTAGTTCCTTCATAAACGGTAAATATTTTTTGGTCTACCTCTATCTTTCTTGATTTTATCGGATTTCAATGCAGCCAAAATACAATATGAAACATAAACTATCAGTATTTTGCACATTAACTATTGCCTTTTTAGCTATTAGTTCTTTAGGTGTGGCAATATAACTATGTTCAGATAACCTAGATATATTGGAGACTTTGGTTACTACGAAATTTGCTTCGATTTTTCGGTTTATTTTCCAATTACTCCCTAATTCTGTTCGTTCAACTATCTTTTCATTTATTTTCTTTATACCCTCATCAAAAAAAGTCTAAGTCACTGAAGCAGCACGATTTGATATATAATTACTTTGATTTTCAATCTTTTTAAAATTCCACCTGGACTTCAAATTGAACTTTTTAGTGTTTCATTTCGTTTAAATATATTTTTAATTTTTCCAAAAGAGTAGATAAAATCACATTTTTCTTAACATCATTTCTACTGATGTTCACTTTTATAATTCAATGTGAGTGTAATAAATCATATTCAATTTCTTGTTCAACAATAACGTCATTTAAGCCCTGTCCAATTTGTAAATTATCTTTGATAAATATTTTTTCAAGTATCTAAGATTTTATGGTGCTTTTCTTTTCAATCCGCTTTTAAATAATGCTTTTTTATCCGTATAAAATTGGGTCAAGGGATTTTTGTGTTCATTATAAAATTTAACGTACGGGACAGAGGTTTGGATCTGTCATACAGGACATATATAATAATTATTTACTTGATAATATAAATTCATTGATTTTTGGCAATTTATCTACCTGATGTTATGGTGAGACATTCTGAACACGCATAACCAGGTAAACCAACATCATTTATCTTGAAATATGATGATGTAACAAGCTTACAGTAGTGAAAATCTTTGTGACTAACAGCTACGCCAAATTTATATGTAGTGTAATAATTCACTAAAAAATAAAATAGTAAATGAAATATACATTAAAAAGTAACATTACTTTTGGTAATAATTTAAATAATAATGATTGTTTATACTACAAAATCGATAGATTATACTAAATAAGGTTTATTGTTAATACTAAAGTTATATTAAATTTGAAATTTTTAGCAAGTAAAAGTTACAAAACTCAATACATGAAGAACGTAATGATTCTCGACACCAAATGCAAATCTATATGCAGTTTTCTTTCCTCCTAAATAGTTTATTTGATAGAAGCCAAGTAATTCAAGTAGAAATCGCTTTTTCCGTACTCAAACGCTAAACCTCGATTTTGTATTGGTTCCAACAATCACATAGTTTTAAAATTTCAAAGGTTGAACTTACAAATAAAGAGGATAAAAGGGTTGGGGTAGTAAAAAATGTTAGTCTGACATATGGTCATTATACGATAGAGAATAGTAATGAATAAATTTTGCAAGTGTTTACACAAAAGCACATCCAACAGCTCATCTAAAAGCACATTCAACTGATCATTGAATTAATAAATGTAGACCTATATGTGATTTTTTATTATTCATTATTTTTGTTGTGTTTATTTTTTACCTATTTTACTTTGTGGTAAAATAGATAGTAAAAAGTGTGCCAGGTGGCACACATCTACCTTTTCATATCTAAAAAAATGTAAGTCAAATTTAAAGTATAGAAATTCTTTATTTAAGAAATTATATTCGTTAAAATTAAACCATGTCTTTGCAATACAACTTAAGGCCATAAAATCTAACACCATAAAATGTATGACCTTATAAAATTATTCCTAGTCAAAAATAATTAAGAAAATAGTGTACTGATTAAATATTTTTTAAATAAAACAATTAAAATCCTAATGAATTCTATAAGTGTCGATTTTCCAAATCTGACTCATGACATCATTGGAATAAATTTTGTATTCTTGGATTGATTTATTGATAAACTAGCTTCTATTATTGATAAATGAATCTTGGAAATGGTTTTTTCGAATTTTAATAAAAATAATTGCATAACAGTAGTTTCTTTTTGAATTTTCCCAAAACTTTATTTTCAAAATCAACTTTTTTTATTAATTTGAAATATTGTTACCTTAATAATTAAACTGGATTTGTGAGCTTTGATTCTATCATCTTCATTATGAAAAATGTATGTATATGCTTGAGATCGGTCTCTTGTTTTCGGTTAAGCCTTCTTCATTTTCTTGGAATCATCAACAATTTCTTTATTTGGCTGGTTTGCATTAATTCACAAAATTTATTCAATATTTAAATAATGATAACACCCCAATTTGTTCACTTATTTATACGTGGAAATTTACGTGTGAAACCAATCAAATTAATTTAATTTGATTGTAAATGAAATACATGAATGTGAGAGTAATACGAGTAATATCTGTGTGTGCATGACCTTTACATAATCACTTTATTGCGCATTTGAGAGTGAAATGTGCATAACCTTTTCGTGAGTGTAGAACTTATTTCTCTATATTGCTTCACACTATCCCTTTTTCATTTCTTCACATTTAAAGTGAAATCTTAAAATGTTTTTAAATTGCAACCGAGATTAATATGTTTTCATTATTAAAAGGATTCCAGAAAAAAAGAAAATGAATGTAATTAAAAACAGACTGCATCAATACTACGGGGTATATCTCAAACCAAATGTATTTGAATGATTTCTTTTTTAACAGTTAAGAGTAAGGTTGTTATAGAAATAAAAATTTTTAAAAAGTTAAATTAGTTTATTATTTGAAAATTCTTAACAGCTAGTAAGTGTATATTTAAAATCATGGGCTGAAACCCTGAAAAAGTTCGATTCGCGTTAATCAAAATAAAAATTTCAGTCTTGGTTCAGGGTTTGAGCTCAAAATTCAGAATAAAGTACACGTTTCGTTAAAAACGATTTATTTATTTTGCAAAAAAATTTTCATTTAATTTAAAAATTAAAATACTTTAAAAGTTTTCGTAAATTTCCTATTTGATGTGATAATTTAAATTTCTGAACTGAAAAAGCCCTCTCTACCATTACTTTTGTAGCACGAACTGCAAAGATGATCTGAACCATTGATATAATAATAGTGTCGGCAGTTCATTTGCTCCCAAAATCCTAAATATTTTTTTTGCCATCCTTGGATAATTTTCATAAATTTCCATTTCATTTATAACTGAAATATCAATAGATTAGGTGGAATTCATATTTTCCGAATTAATTTGAGAACACTTTCCTTTCTTTTTTAAAATTTGAAATTAGTTAAATTTAAAATTGTCAAATAAGTTAAATCAGTTTTGTTATTTTAAAATAGTTTATTATTAAACATTAAAATTAAATTAAATGAAAATAAATTGCTTGCTTTTAATTTTATTATATATCAATAGAGAAATCAGTTTATGGAATATAATGAATACTTTAGATTAATAAAAATGAATTTTATTATGAAATGAAGATGTTTTAACAACATCTAACAATATTATTTTTATTACTTAATAGATTTTAATATAATTTCTATAAGATACAAAAAATCAAAAATTTTGAAATTTTTTTTGTAAAAGTCACTTATACAAATATTTTCAAAGTCGATTCCAAATATTCTTTTAGTTGTGACTTAGAATGGATTTTTTAAATTTTGTGATATTTATTAAATATTTTCATAAATCATTACTATTAAACGTTTATGAAAATTTAATTAAATTATTAAATCTCTAATTACGGAATTTTATCTAAAAATTAGAATTTTAACTTTATTTGAAGTAAATAAAAATATTTCTATTAAAAATAACTAATATTTGTTATAAATGAATAATTAATCAAAAATTTTTTAAAACTCAGTTCAATTATAATGATTAATTTCTATTAAGATTTTGTTGTTTTTTACTAATTGTTCGTATTCGTTCATTTTGTTTACCAGCTCATTTATAGAGCTATAATAACAACATTACTAAACTAAACAAGATTTTAAGCACACAGATAAATTATCGTGTTGTTTATGATATAAAATTATTGATTATGTTTTCAATCATTAAAATTAATCTATAATATAATAAAATGAAATGACTAAGTTTATATTATAAAAACAAACAAACTTACCTAAGTATTGGATATTATTCCTGAAATGAATAAACCGATTTATTATATAAAATTTTAGAAAAAATAAACTGAACACATCTTATAATAAAATATGATTGTACATTTTCAATATGTGGAATTCTTGCACAAATAAACTTATAGAATTTACCGTAACAAAGATTTTGGTGAGAATTTGTGAATTTTTCATTGGTTTTGCTTTCTAATATTAAAATCTTCATTTTGGTTCTTTTTTGTAGTGAGTTTATCTTTCTACAACAATATTTATTTTATTTCATTGCATTAAATAAATGTTTTTAATACAACTAATGAATTATTGTAACAATTAATAAAATAATGCGCCAATCCAACATATATATTATACTAAAAGATATTTCGACAGAATAACTGTCATCACCAGGGAGATATGAACTTGAAACTATATATTAAAAACAAGATCAGAAAAAAATCTAAGTAGGACTTGAAATTCATTTATAAACACAAAATTAAAACAATTGCGTTCGCTTGTATTAATCAATTCTTTCAGTCGACAGTTATCAAACACCCTTGACATAAATATTCATAACCAAGATCTGAATACAAACTAGCAAGACTTGAAATCTATCAATAGACACGATGACGATCCTATTATACAAAATACAAACCCAAAAACAAACCTCACTATTTATATCAAACAAAGCTAATTCAATCACAATGTACCAATTTTTAATTAATTTAAATAGCAAAAAGCATTACAAATAAATATTAGGGTTTGTAAAATGTAAATACAAATGATTGCATTTTAATAAATGTATTTTCAATATTAAGATTTTATAAACATACTTTTATTGGATGTAATTGAAAATTTAATAAAACAGCTATATAAAAATTAAAATATTTATCGCAATTATTAACGACGAATCACATTCATTTCTATATCAAAATTCCATCACAATTATAATTGGATAATTTTACTGAACAAAAATTCAATCAAAGAACATCAAAAAGTAATCTAATAACTCGATGTCCAACTGTTCATCTTCTTGCTATAAAGATTTCGGATGTTTATCGAAAGGTCTTAATTTTCTTCGACAAAAAATCATTCAACATGCTGTTCAAACGTCCGATTGGCCTCCCCCAGAAGTAATATTTGGTTCAAAATCAACAAAATCTTATGATTCAAATTCAGATGAATTTCTCCCCCTCTCAGTGACAGATCACCGAAAAACATCTGCTACTCGCCAGTCTCCTTCATCACTCAAGCGATCTATGAAACGAAAAAAGCTGAAATTTAAATCGTCTCGAACCGGCGGATTGACATGTGTCGGCAGTGCCGACATGAGCACTATTGTTGCAGGATTTGTTGAATTTGAAAGAAGTTTCAATAGAATGACTTTGAGTAAAGTTCAATCAACAAAATTCAATTCTACTAAGAGCATCATAAATGATCGTGCCAAATCTGAAAAAAAACCGAAAAAAGTTTCCATTCACGATGATAAAGACGACGTATCCCTCGTGTCAAATAATACTATTGTCGATCCCCAACTGCTCGGCCATGCCATTGAGTTGTGCCTAAAAGAAAGAAAGAAAATTTCAGAAAAATAAAAGAAACTCGTCCCATTTCGTCTAAGCTGAATAGTCGAAAAATAATTAATTAAAAAATTCACAGAATTGCAAGTTGAAAAGAGAAAATAGAATGAATTTAAAACAAGTCAATAAAATGTTGGAATTTCTTTCTTATCCATTTTTGTGTTTTCAAATTGATAAAATGTTGCATTTCTTTTCATTTAATAATATTTATTTCGTTCATCGTTTGCTTGCAATATTATATATATATATATATATATATGTTTGTGTGTGCGCACGCATTTAAATCATATACAGTGTATTTTTTCAAAATGCAAGCTTTTTAGTATTTGTTCAAATATTTTCACAGAATAAATACTTACAAATAGTGCCAATCAGACTGTTTAATTATATCTTTTTATGTATGTATTGTTAAAAAAATAAAATTATTACTTTCATGCAGCTACAAATTACTCAGTTGCGAATTAAGCGTTTAGTGGAGCAAGCGGTAGCATAAAGCCCCGAAGAAACTCCAATATCTTAAAATGTCTTTTCTTTAGTGTTCGAGAAAAATCACATATCTTTGTGTATATAAAACTATTATATTTTGTTGACAAATTATCGTTCTGCGTATAGAGAAGAAACTGTTAAAACGAATTAACACTGCCAATATAATTGACGAAATTGCAAGAAATAAAGCAAGACAGAAATTCATAGAAACATTTTTGTTTATTTAATGAATTTATTAATTGTGCTGTGGTGTGAAATGTTTGATTATTTTACTTTAGTGTTCAAAACTTAATGAGGGTGTTCCTGAAACTTTTTAAACATGAGTTTCAGGGCCCGAAATTAAAGAGGCCGGAACTATTAAAATACTTGAAAAGCTCTCTTCGACTGGATTCTAGGAAAGATAATTAAAACAGAAAGCGAACTGTAATATTAAGCTCAAATTAATTCTTTTATATTTCTTTTTTTGTTTTCTCTTTTCAATTTGTACTTATAAATTAATATCGATGTTGTCATATTCCATATTTTGATTTTCTCAACTCTGCTAATTCTTTTTCATTTTCCTATTTTTCCCCTTGCTCCTACTTTTCTAAATTCTTGAACAAAATACCCTTTAGTTTATATACTTTTCCCCACTCATTTTGTCAGTATTTAATTTGATTTCTTTGTTATTTTCAGAATAAGTAAACTTTTAATGGAAAATGTTCTTGGAAATTTATGTTATTAAATTTAAATATTAACTCCAAAATTTTAAAATAAAAAATATTTTATTTTCTTTGCCAGAAAATTCTAAATTTGAATGCAAACGTAAAGTAAGATCTCTTGAGATTTGCCAGATTTTTTAAGTTTCTAAAATGTATTTTTTTAATCAATGAAAATTAGAATATAAAAATAAGATTTTTAATAAGATTTTATTTAATTTATTTGATGCAAAGCATTAATGATAATATTGAGTAATTAATTAAGAAGCATTAAATAATTAAAAGTAATTTTACAAAGTTTAAAAATATAATTCATGATATAAATCCCTTAAGTTATGTTATAAATTTACAAAATTTTTATAAATGTGCTTAAATGCATTCGTTATTTGTTTATTTATTGTTATTTGTTGTTATTAATTATTGTTATTTTGTTATTGATGGACTATGAATCAGATGTTATATTGATATTCACAAATTTTCGGCACAGCCTTTTTCAAGTGATATATAACGAAATCTAAATTACAAAATTCAATTTTGCATAACTCATTACACAAAAGTTTCATAAATACTCATTTAATGGTGAAATGAGTTTTATATTCAGTGATGTCGTCGAAAATTGAAAAATAAATATGAAGTTTAAATCTCCTTGGAGTTTTCACATAAATAAACTCAGGAAAATAAAAGTTTAACGACTTCCTATTTTATTACATTTGAACTAAGATGTACTTTTAAATGGTATAATTAAATTCTACTACTGTAATACTCAGATATAAATAATTTACTGAAAATGGTATTAAAATCTAGTAAAATACTTAAAAAAGATTTTTAGTTTATTATACATGGGACACTATTAATGGGAGAATGATTATATTTATTTATGTTTATGATCCTAATGTTTATGTTTTGTTTTAAATTTGGTTTCCACTACGAAGGGCATTATTGTTGAGTATTGAATATTGGATCTATATTTGAATTTTTTAAGTCTTTCTATATTTTTACCTTCTTTTGAACATATTAAAATACCGCTAGGACAGTAAACTTGGGTTTCCAATTTCTCTCTGGTTCCACATGACCAAAACAATTTAAATGAAAATGCTCAACAATATATTAGTATTTTTTCAAATTTCAAAATTGTTCAAGACTCGATTGCATCTAATTATAATTACACAGATAATATTTAACACTTAAAATTTAAAATGTTATCATCAAACTAATCATTCAAAGAACTTTATATAGATCCTTGATAGATAGGTCTTGCTTATCAATATATAAATTGTATTTTGCTGCAACTACCCTGACTATCTATAAGCTGCCCATAGGGAATTAACAATGCGATTAAATTAAATTAAATTTGTTTTGTCTTATAAACAATGAAAAATTTATAATATTGTAAATTTTTCATTAAAATTGATTTTAAATTATTATTTAATAAAATTAATTTTACAGATTTTATTTTGTACAAAAATTCATCTATTTTAATTAAAAATAAATTTATTATTAAAAATTTCAATATAAATATTTCCTTCATCTATCATATTATTAGGGTGATGATGAGAAAGATAAATTAAAATTCCGGAAGAAATTCTGTAATCGTTATTTATTATTGCAAGCTAACTCAAGTATTTCATTTTTTTAAAATTAAAAGAAATAAAATAAATTTTTGTAATAATTATTAATAAATTTTAACTAAAGTCAATATTACTTAATGAATGCAAAAATTATTTTATTTATTTTAAATTAAATTTAATAGTAAATAATGAAACTTTATACTGTATAAATAAGAAAAAAGAAAGACTTTGCTAAGTAATTTATTTGCTCTTATTACTTACGTAAATTGAAAATACCGCAACGTAATATGTTTGAAATCAGAATATGCTGCATACTACAATCGTTCATGATTTTGTGGAGAATTTATGTTAAATGTGAAAATATTGAAAATCTATAAGTTCTAAAGACTTTATATATCATTATATAGAGTAATGATATATAAAAACTTAAGAAAATGATAGGTTTTTAATATTTTCACATTTTACATAAATTCTCCACAAAATCACGAATATGAACCATAGTTTCATAAAATTAATTTGAAAAAATAATGGACCCAATGGTAGTTGTATGGCGCTTTATATATGCCAAATGTTTTTGTTTAAAACACTCGATTCTTTGTTCAATCTTAATAATTAATATGTGATGGTAATGATACATATATTTCAGACTCGGTATACGAGTTCAAATCCCTCCCGATTAAGTGAAAGCAGTAATATTATTAAGGATAATAAAATATACAAGTTGAAAATGGAGAAGTTAAATTTTAAAGTATTATCAAAGAGTTTCAACAACTATAATAACATATGCTTAAACTGCATGATGATCGTGGATTTTACCAAAGATTTCTTGTAAGGGATATATTTTTAAAATTGTGATTAAAGGATACGAAAAAAATTAATTTTTAAAAATAAATATATACTACTTACAAACAAAGTCTACTTTTTCACAACAAACTATGAAACGGAAATATAAAAAATAGTATCGATTTCACAAATTTCTTTATTTTTCAATTATTTATATATAAATAAATTCAGTAATTTAATTTTCTAAAATATGTTTTATTCTTATTTTTTCTTAGGTTACAGAACAAATTTTTTGAATTTAGAAAATATTTTATTGAACGTAAGTCAAAATTAGATCGGTAAACAAATACTTTTCTTTTGAAATTTATTTTACAAGAAAGTTATTATCCCGTCTAAAAATAGACAAGAAATACATTTCTCAAAATGATGTCGAAAATCATTCTAAAAAATTAATAATTATCTTTGATAAAAAACCGATTATGATAACGGTTGCACTATTGTCAAAAAAAAGGACAGGACTAAAAATGGTCTATTCAATAAAACAATTATGTAATATTAATTTAAATAACGATGGATTCGACAGGTTTTTATCTGTTTCCAAAGGTATCTGTTATGGACTGCAGTTTTATTTTATGTATTTATGTTTTACCCCACATTGTTTTCGTGCCCTGTATCCTTATTTATATATTTTAATTAATTCATTAATTAATAGATTTTCCATAGTAAGTATCCAAACAGATTACTATGGGAAGAGAAAAAATATAGATTAAATGGATTAATAAAAATCAAAAGTGTAAGATAACCTTTTTCATCGTTGATTGTTTTAATTCTTTCATTGATTTGAATGCTCTTTCTATAAATATATTTGATTAAGGATAATAAGGTGACGATTCTGTTTTCTTAACTTTTATAATCTTAGAGTTCTTTAAATAATTCTGATTGAAAACTTGTTCCATTATTAGAGTGAATTCTTCCTTTTACTCCATATCGACTCACCCATGTTACCCATAGTTCACTGGCAATTTTATCTGCAGTTACTGATTGCTTTGGAATAAACGGTACGTATTTTAAAAATAATCAATTATTCCAAAAATATATCAGTTTCCTTTCTTTTTTTCAGAATATGGTCCCGCAATGTCAATGCTTATAATTTCAAATGGCTCCATCGCAACAATTGATTGCAATTCTTCCCAGTGTCTAGCATTTGTTCTTTTATTAAATTGGCATGACTCACATTTTTTTTTCATTTTTATCCGCAAGTTAGACAATTTACTAACACGATCTTTTCCCTTTCCTTCAATTGAAAACTAACTCTACTCACCCGAAATATGTAATCTTTGTATTTTTTTGAAATAGGTAAAGTTTTAAGAATAGAACAAAAATTACTTTCAAGTTTACCATTTGAACTTATAAGCCACGTATGTATGGCTTGAAAAACTAACCACTGAGACTCATTCCATATTTCACGCCATCTTACTTCCTATCTTTATAATAGAAAAAAGTTGTTGATGGTACCCATTAATAATGTATTATCCGATATATTTTTTATCTTTTTTTCATCATCTTCACATGACAATTTTCTTTTTCAATTTTTAGCCATTGATCTATGATAAAAATTATTACAGTTGATTTTTTATTATTTCTGGAAAACATATTAACTAACAGTATGAATCTATTATTATTATTTATATCCTATAGTACCAGCATTCAAGGTTCTTACATAATAAATAACTATAACACAGTCAACTGGCATTTCCCCACCACGATTTGCAACAAGCGAATACACTAGAATCTGTCATACATCTATTGTACTGATTTACATAAAATGTTCTTTAGGATTAAATTGTTAAATATTATAAATTGTTTCAATTTTTAAACTAGTTAAAAGTAAACATCTCTTTTCATTTTAATAAGCATGCACAGCATATATTGCAGTATACCTTCGATAAAAGCCGTATATACAGGCTCTTTCACAGGTTAGAAGAGGCCTGTGCCATTTCAAAATTATGAGGCCCCTGACTGGTATTAAAATCATTAAATATTTTGGTTCTTGAAAATTTACAAACAAAAATATAAAAACATTTAACAGAACTCTAATGTTGTAATTAACATATGGATATATAAATATGATCAACAAATTGATCATATGAATCTTATGTTAATAAAATAATTTAAACAATTTTGTAATATCCAAAATTGAACTATTTTCGATTTGTTTTTTTAACAAATACTCTTTTGCATTTTGTTCAGAAAAAGCCATTATTATTACATAAAAATTTAGCTTTAGCTAAATTGCGTTCAGACAAAAATTAAATGTTTCTATTGGTTTCATTTTGGTTTTTGGGTTACAACTCTATTATTATAGTTACAACTCTACAATTCAATTTTATTGCTTAAAATTACGTGTTACGTTTCTGATTGTTTTATTTCTTAGTCTTCCATAATCAATAGTTATTAAGGCAATTAGATTTTTTTTTACAAAATGTGAGGCCCATTAAGACATTTTTGAAGTGGATATATATTTATTAGTGGATATATATTTATTAGTTATTATATAATTAATTCAATTTTTTTGATTATATGAATGAGAAATTTTGATCCAAATTTCAAGTGGAAAATTTACAATAAAATTTATTCTCAGGATTTCCGAAATTCTTTCAAATGAATTATCAGACATTTCTTTATTTGTAATTCCTCAGAATAAAATTATTTTATAAAGATTGTCAAAGAATTTCTAATACAATATAGACGAAATATTATTTGTTTTATTTGCTCATCTCAGAGATCCAAAATATAATTTAAATTGAACTATTTTGTTTGACTAAGTAAGGCGATTGACTATGTGACTCTATTCATTAAATCAGCTTTATCTGAAAAAAAGTCGTTGCACTAAAAGAATACCTCATATTTACTTGGGGGGGTGACAGATTTAGTGACTTAGTTATCAATTTCAAATGATATTGAAAGCAATACTAAAGAAACTAATGATTGACTTCTATGATTGCAATAATTAAAAGATAAGCATAAAAGATGGATTATAAATTGCGATAAATCTGGAAACACATTTCATTGAAAAAGATCCAAATATTAATCTGAATTTCAACAAGAAATAAGACGATGTGCATAAAAACTCAAAGAATTCGTGCTGTTGAGTAAATTCATACAATTATGAGAAAATAGCTGTTTCATATTACCAGGAAAATAATAACGAATAAAATTATACTCGACTAGCGTAGCGGTTTCCAGCCTGGCGTCTTCATAGGACCTCATGGATTTCTTCATGGACTTCATAATGGTAAGTGAAGCTCTACTCGAGCTGTGTGGAGCGACAAGTAAAAATGTTTACTTATTATTTTGTTAAAAATTATTTATAATAATGATAGACGAAATCTCTGATTGGTAAAATCATTTCTTCTAAGAATGAGGATCACTGTGTTTGATTTAATTGCACAAAAAAAGAATTTTTTATTTATTGTGTTTTGGTTTATTTAAATTGAAAATACTTGAACCTTCAAATATTTTTAAAATAAATAACATATTCCATCATTTATTCATATTTATCCGTCCGGCGTTATACAGTGATTTCAAAGAACCCATCTATTGTGAAAATTGAGTTATGGCTATTTTTGAAAATTAAAACAAATTCTATATAATGTAATTTATAAAAATGTATTTATTAGTTAATAAATAATATTTTATTCAAAATATTTGATTATGCGATTGACAAATTCTGACCCAAATTTCAAGTGGAAAATTTACAATAAATTAATTCTCAAGATTTCCGCAATTTTATCAAATGAATTATCAGGCATTTCATTATCTGTAATTCCTCCGACTAAAACTATTTTTAAAGAGATTGTCAAAGAGTTTTTAATATAATATGGACGAACTATTATTTGTTCTATTTGCTTATCACAGAGATCCAGAATAAATTTTAAATTAAACTTCTTTCGTCGGACTGCGTAAGGCAATTGGTTGTGCTCCTTTTTATTCATGACGACAACTTGATCCGATCGAGGGAAATGTACATATACTGAATGAGAGGTTCCGATTATCTTGATTTTCAACGTTTCTAATGATGAATCTTTGTTAAATTTGCTAATGAAAAATGAGAATCCTCGGACCCATTTATCATCCACATATAAATGCATTATCTCAAAATATTGTGTATCATTTATCATTTTCATTTCAATATTTTTCTTTCTATCAATTAAAAGAGGAGTATTTTCATATTTCTTTTTACAAAGAGGGCATTTATGTTTGATGTTATTCAACCGGTGCACGATGAAGCAAAGATAGTGAAATCGGTGACCGCATTTAGGCAATGCTAAGACGTTGTCACTTTCTAACTTTTCCAAACAAATGCAACAAGATTCTTCATTTACATAAGTGTTTACTTCATCGTTTTCAATTAAAGAATTAAAGAATTCAATTTGATTTTTAACCATAATGTAAAATAATGAATAGAAATATATGTTTTTCATTTTATATATGAGAACAATTATCATTGTGATGTAATATTATTCAACTGTCAATAAATGCGGAATTTTAAAAAGGTTTTCTTTTGTTTAATTTGAATTATTTGTTCAATGGTTAAATTTGCGTAATCTAATTAAATATTATTAACCCTATTAAAATTAATTAAAAACTTTCAAGATACATTTTGTATGTTGAGATTTGGATTTAATCATTTTGTCATCAAGGTTTCACAGATAATACGTTCCCAATAGTTTTGAAAACCCTTAAATAACATTTTAAAGTTGAAAATGTCAATTATAGGATTAGGGTCTTTAATATTTTTTTAAATAATTTTCTCAAGTTTTAGACAACCTTCAGAAAACGGAAAAACGATAACAAGACCAACATTAGCAAAAAAATCGCTTTAGTTAATTTTATTAAACTTAGTATAATTGCTATCAATTGAACAGATTATTATCCATGTTACTCAAAGGAACACTCTTAGGGGAATTAAACGGATCACCTACAGATAAATTTATATCATCAATCTCATTCAGCTTAGTAACACATTGATGTGAAATCTTTTTAAAATTTTTGATACAATTTCTTAAAACTAGCGTTGACAAAGTCTGGTACCTTAGTTAGACCTCTCTAAGCTCGATCATTTATTCTATGATCCTATATAAAATTTCGTATTTGACAAGTTTCATTGAGTATTTTGATTTCGTAACAAGCTTTGAAATTATTTGATGTTCAGTCTGTTTTATTGTGTATCTCTAACGAAATAATGTCTGCAAATACTGTCCAGTTTTAATACTTTTGCGTAGTTATCTAACGTAAAGGACTGGCATTTTATCCATAAAACGTTGGACTTTTATTGTGAGTTCTTATAAATATTAACAATAATAAAAATAAACAAAACTTTTGTTGTAATTGATAATTTGAATGATGGGTTGAATGAATATGTGAATGATGAAAGTTAGAAGTTGCTAAAACATCATTTAAATTACCTTCAATAACATTTGCATTAAAAAAACTCATATACCAAAAATTTATTTATATTCAATATTGTTTAATATTTAAACAGTTTTTCAAGCATTGAACCAAATAATTTCAAAACAATTTATCAGGGAAATTCAGTATTTAATAATTTAATAAAAGTTGAAGAATTTTATATTAAAATTTTAATCAAAGCTAATTATTGACATCTATTTTAAAAATTCATCAAAATATTATTAATTATGATTTTAAAAGTTTTTACTAATAGACACTGATATTACATATTTAATTTTTTAAATTCATTTTAATAGGTAGATGTGTACTACCTGGCGCACTTTTTGGTACCCCCCCCCCCCCTCCACACAAACTAAAATATAACATAAACACAACAATTACAAAAATGATAAATAAGAACAAAAATATATAAACATTTATTAATTCAATGAACAGTCGGAAGACCTGTTGGATGAATTGGTAGATGAGTTGTTGGATGAGATGTTGGATGAGATGTTGGATGAGATGTTGGTTGAGCTGTTGTATGAGTTGTTGGATAAATATGTGGGAAATTATTCTATTTATTCATTACTATTCTCTATTCATTATTATCCCTATTTGTGAGTGCAACCTTACTATTTTTAAAACTATAGAATTGGAGATTTTCGGTACCTATACAAAATTGAGGCACAGAAAAAGAAGTGCTTATATGATTTATGGGTTAACTCTGTGTCGTTCAATGCTGTCCCTTTAGCTTTTAAACATGAAAATTTTCCTAGCAAACTTTAATATCTGGTCTTTAGAAAATCCCCTCGTCATAATCTTCTTTTTTTCTTTCATTCTTAAATTTACCTATGACCGACTCGAGGTTTTTCGAGTAAAGTAATGATTAGTAGGATAATTGGGTGTGTCCAAAAGATTGTCGTTAACCATTTCGATCAAAAGAATATCTAGTCTACAATTTTTTGTTTCTAGAAAGAATGAATCAGTATCTCCAGCAACGATATCAGTATATTGTAGGTCATACATTCTTAATTTAGATAAGTAAAGTACAGATTGTCTTATATATCTCGGTCGATCTAAACATACTAATTCAGGATTTAACAAGGCAGCAATTAAATCATAATTCATTCTTTTTTCAGGTATTCGACGGTTTACCGTACAAACTATTATTTAGGAGCTTATAATAATTTTTATCTAGTGTATTTTTACTTTGTGCTCTTAGTTCTGTATTGGTATTAATGTAGTTTTTAAAAATAGGATACAGTTTGAATCTTACAGCTCTATTTACATGTGTGACATTAACACTAAGAATTAAGTACAACTTCAACAACCTCCAATGAATAACATAATTCTGTTTTGGGTAATGAGTCAACAACAACTCTTCTAATTTAGACCCCACAGGTTTCATTTTTTTGGTATCAGTAGGGAAATCATTCAATTTATCGCGAAGATCAGAAAGAATTCCAAGATCTACTTCAAGTGTGTAACCATAAGACAATAACTTAAGGTATTAAGACAGGGATTCAGACAATATTGAATTAAATCCATCTAATACCCAACTAAATTGGCCAGAAGTTAAAGGTATAGATTATTAATATCAATGCAAAGCAACTCTGTGCATTCATCATTTTTTACTAAGTGTTTGTTTGCAATAGCAAGACCACCACGAATACCATAAATTATAAATTTCCATGTCTTGCAATAGTTCAATGGATTTATCTAAAGTTACTAATGCAGAGCTCCAAGATATTCACGGAATACCAAAATAATTCAAAGACTCCATACTATTATGTGCTATAGATTTCGCCCGAAATTGTTGAAAAATGTCAGCCAATAGAAAGTAATCGAGTTTCAAATACACCAATATATAGTCAAGCAAATTTAAACATTTATTTTCAGTCCAAATTACTATAGCTTTCTCATATTAAACTTCGCACACTCCTTCCCAGATTGGAGGCAATTTATAAGTATTTTCAAGGACATCTAACCTAGTGACAAAGTTGCATGGAAAGATCGATTTTCGGAAACGATAATACCAGTCAAAACAGATCTCATCAATGGTAAAATAGATAAAGTTTTCACTGTCTTAGTTAAAGAATCATTAACAAACTGATAAGAGTCGATTATAAGCTTACCAACATATACCATAAGAGATAAGAACTTTTCACTACTAATTGAAATAGAAGATAAGTTTCAATTGGGAAATTTATTTATTCCATATTTTAGGATATGATGTAAGTCATACCCCCGTAAATTATGAAAAACTACAGGTAATAATTCTTTGATGCTCCTGTTTGGCACCTGATAAATTATCTTGTAAACTATCTTTGATAAATATTTTTTTAAGTATTTCAGATTTTCTGGTGCTTTTTCTTTTCAATCGGCTTTTAAACAATGATTTTTTATCTGTATAAAATTGAGTCAAGTGATTTTTATATTCATAATAAAATTTAAGGTACGGGTCAGGGTTTGGACCTGACATACAGGACATAATTAATAATTATTCACTTGATAATATCAATTCATTGTTGAGAGGATATTTAAGCATAATTATCAAAGGATGTAAAATTAAGTTTTAAAACGATTAAAATTAAAAATAAGATATAAATTAACTTTTGATAAATTAGATAAAAATATTTTAAATATCTGATTATAAATTATTATATTAATTATTAAATATAAAATAAAATTTAAATAATAATAGTTATTAAATAAAATCAAATTTAAATGCCGTTGTGACTTTTTTTAAAAATTTTCAAAATTCGAATTTTCTATATGTGTGTGTATGTTTTTGTGAATTTTTAATGCAAATCGCAATACTTTTTAATTCTCTATCTGATCCTATCTTAAAAATCCCATAAAACAATTTACGGATCTCTGGAAAAATTCCCTAAGACCCCATCTAATTTTCTGAAATTTCAAAATATAGAAAACCTTTTTATGCCAATATTTCTCATTTTTATTTCTATACCTGATGTTACCTTAAAAACTATGGAAAAGTGTAAGGGTTCGTCAAAAACCATATGAGTCATCCAGCACAGTAACAACCCCTACGGGCGATTTCCTATCTCAGTCCCTTCTGTATGTACTCGATACTTTCCAGAATCAATTATTGCACGAACCCCACTTACATAACTTCATTTGAACAGATTTATTTGTCAAATCAACTGTACAATAGGAAGATGATCGTGATTGATTTCGGGTTCTTGGTTAGGGTCGTGGCGAGCCATAATACAACTATAGTTCTAGCTAATATGATATGATATGTTGAGCTTAGATCTGTTTGTATAGGATGCTGTGATTTCTGGCCTGATGATTATGCATAGAAGATTTTTTGGAATTATTATAAATTTATGCGGCGATTCATCTCTCGTCAGATAATTTATAGATTCTAGACTGGGTTTTGTTTGCAAGTGAATGATTGATACTCTATATAGTATAGTATGAGACAAAACAAAATCATTCTTTTCATTTAATATTTTATTCGGCATGATTAAAGCTCTTATGAGAGTTTGATCTTTCCTTCAATTTTGGCTCTTTGGTGCTTGTTTCTTGGAGATGTTTTGGAAGCATTGCTCGTCAAATCGGGGCATTGTACATAATTCGCAGGAAAAAGTAATTAAAAACAAATTTATTATCAAATTAAACTATACCTCCGCGTTCATCTTCTCTCCTCCGCTTTTCTTGTCCCTCCCTTCTGGCTTCGCCTCGCTGATGGATGTCGTTATTCTCCTTCATAATTTGGGTCATAGTAATACTGTCTGTTGGCACATTCATTTTTCTCTTTGTGTTAAATTTTTCTTGTAATCGACTGACTTATTCTACTTTTACAAGACTATATATATATGACCATATCGGCATGTCAATTAACCGATATTTATCGATAAAATTTTTTACTCTTCATGCACGTGGCAATTAGATTTACTCACCACATAATATTTCATTAAAAAATGTGTTATTTTATACATCCATTCTTTTGCTTTTTTCTCATTATTTTCTGACGTGATGAGACGTCGATAAATATCTAGTCTCGTGATCGGTGACTCTATCTTTATCTAATCTTACTGGAAAATTTTAATTTAATTAATACATTTTGCTTTTTTGATCGTTATTCTACCAGTTGAAAATTCTCGGAAGTATTTTTTCCCTGCTCCCTCAGTCAATTATGTCCACTAGGTTCTAAGTTCATGAGGTGTCGTGGTTCTCTGCAAGTTCAGGCCTTCTCACAAATTTATGGAAAGAGAAACTCTATCGCATGGGTTAAATGTATGATGTTTAGTCGGCCAGCATTTAATTGATACTATGCAACGATGGGACTCCTGATTTCTTAACTCGATTATTAGCAAAAATGCAATGATCTATATTTGTGTTTAGTGCTTAGATTCATTTTAACAATTACGTACCAGGAAAATGTATGTTCTCTATTACTAATTCTATTTTTAATAAAGGTATGATGATCTGTATTTAGGTATGATACAAGGGTTTTCTTGTTGTATGTCTAATAATGAGCGGCTGAATTGATGAAATCTCACTCACGTTGGTATTATTGGCATTGTTCGGTGCCCTTCTAACTTACCCTGTTTTTCATAATGGGCACCGCTATTAAAGTTTTGCATTATTAATTTTATTTCACCTTAGATTAATTATACTACCGAATGTTACTCGGTTCGGTTCCCTTGTTAATATTTTATAGATTACATTATTTCCATAATTTCATTTAACCCATCTCTCTGATCGGATTCGCACCTTAGTAACATATACGCCAAAGTTTGGTTATTTAATTAAATACAAGACCCTCACACCACTTATTGAGATCGTTAAACAATCCCTTTATCTAAGTTATATTTACCGTTATTTGGGGGCTTCAGTGCTTCATTTACTTTAATTTTATCGTCGTTGAACGTTTTTTCATTACCATGGCTGATAATTCTAGTCGTTATGTCAATAATTCAGAGTATTGTTTATTTTTATTATTTACTTTTAAGATTTATTTTTAGTGCTTTTAATTAGGAGCTTTATTTTTTGATTATTTAATTTTATGATTGATTTTTAACGTTAACATTATCGATGTTAAGGCTTTTAAGTTGGAGTTTCAATTTTTAAATTATTCATTTTTTAATGATTGATTTTCGACGTAGCAACGATTCTCTTCTCTTTTCCCACACTCACCTCCCTTTTTTGATATTAGGGTTAGATATGTTGATATTATGATATTACGAGTGCCCACTGGACTACTCGGTGTAGATGATTTTGAGCCGATGAGTAAGTGATTTAAGGTCGAATTTTCGGGAACTGAATGACGAAGAGGCAGCCAAAAGACTAACCCTATATCTTCTATCTTCCCCTATAAGTGGCATGTATTGACGTTTGGGTTCCTGCGTTACGCACGCCGGAACCTTCACGGGCACGAGATATTGGCGGATGAACCGCACTTACACATCTTGATAGGTATATAGATTTTACTGACTTGTGGTGATGTTTCATCTGTTGGCCGGAAAAATTTCGGCATATTTTATAATGCATTTCATCGAATAATATATTTCATAAACATTGCTTCAGCATAGTTGCCCATCAGCATTCATAATAACATTTCCCCATAAATGCGTTGGAGTAGAGATTGCTTGAAACGCAGTATGAAAAAATTTCTGGCTAATTGAGATTGTCCGTTTGCTCACAAAATTTTCGCATACACTTTTCATAATAATTCTGTGAAAATGAATTGGTATATATATACCTGTTCTGTGACCCTAACCTTGCATGTTAAATTTACTGCGATAAAACAAAATTTGACCTTGAAATAATTTGTATAATCTAACTCTAATTTTTATTATTTTCTTGGCTTAGTTTGACAATTCATTTCTTTAATTTTTTAATTGAATTATTTCCAACTAAAATCATTTTATTTTACTTACTCTTTTCATTAATTCTTAATTTTTTATATAAATTGTCAATTTTCGATCAAATTTTTATGTTATTTTGTTATTTTTATGTTTATTTCATGGTGATCTTGATGCGTTTTGCTATTATTTTAATTTTACTTTTAGGTTTTTGATTATATATTTTTATTGCATCTTTCTCATATTTTAAGGTTGTTGACTTGATGTTTGTGGGTCTGATTTTAAATCTGCGTGTTGTAATTGCGCGCTGTTTCAGAGTCATTTAAACAAAACTCAGTGCTGGCCCAACATAAGTGTGAAAAAATTAACTAAAGCGATTTTTTTGGTAATGTTGGTCTTGCTATCGTTTTTCCGTTTTCTGAAGGTTACTTACATCATATCCTCAAATATGGAATAAATCAATTTCCCAATTGAAACTTATCTTCTATTTCAATTAGTAGTGAAAAGTTCTTATCTCTTATGGTATATGTTGGTAAGCTTATAATCGACTCTTATCAGTTTGTTAATGATTCTTTAACTAAGACAGTGAAAACTTTATCTATTTTACCATTGATGAGATCTGTTTTGACTGGTATTATCGTTTCCGAAAATCGATCTTTCCATGCAACTTTGTCACTAGGTTAGATGTCCTTGAAAATACTTATAAATTGCCTCCAATCTGGGAATGAGTGAGCGAAGTTTAATATGAAAAAGCTATAGTAATTTGAACTGAAAATAAATGTGTAAATTTGCTTGACTATATATTAGTGTATTTGAAACTCGATTACTTTCTATTGGCTGACATTTTTCAACAATTTCGGGCGAAATCTATAGCACATAATAGTATGGAGTCTTTGAATTATTTTGGTATTCCGTGAATATCTTGGAGCTCTGCATTAGTAACTTTAGATAAATCCATTGAACCATTGCAAGACATGGAAATTTATAATTTATGGTATTCGTGGTGGTCTTGCTATTGCAAACAAACACTTAGTAAAAAATGATGAATGCACAGAGTTGCTTTGCATTGATATTAATAATCTATACCTTTAACTTCTGGCCAATTTAGTTGGGTATTAGATGGATTTAATTCAATATTGTCTGAATCCCTGTCTTAATACCTTAAGTTATTGTCTTATGGTTACACGCTTGAAGTAGATCTTGGAATTCTTTCTGATCTTCGCGATAAATTGAATGATTTCCCTATTGCTACCAAAAAAATGAAACCTGTGGGGTCTAAATTAGAAGAGTTGTTGTTGACTCATTACCCAAAACAGAATTATGTTATTCATTGGAGGTTGTTGAAGTTGTACTTAATTCTTAGTGTTAATGTCACACATGTAAATAGAGCTGTAAGATTCAAACTGTATCCTATTTTTGAAAACTACATTAATACCAATACAGAACTAAGAGCACAAAGTAAAAATACACTAGATAAAAATTATTATAAGCTCCTAAATAATAGTTTGTACGGTAAACCGTCGAATACCTGAAAAAAGAATGAATTATGATTTAATTGCTGCCTTGTTAAATCCTGAATTAGTATGTTTAGATCGACCGAGATATATAAGACAATCTGTACTTTACTTATCTAAATTAAGAATGTATGACCTACAATATACTGATATCGTTGCTGGAGATACTGATTCATTCTTTCTAGAAACAAAAAATTGTAAACTAGATATTCTTTTGATCGAAATGGTTAACGACAATCTTTTGGACACACCCAATTATCCTACTAATCATTACTTTACTCGAAAAACCTCGAGTCGGTCATAGGTAAATTTAAGAATGAAAGAAAAAAGAAGATTATGACGAGGGGATTTTCTAAAGACCAGATATTAAAGTTTGCTAGGAAAATTTTCATGTTTAAAAGCTAAAGGGACAGCATTGAACGACACAGAGTTAACCCATAAATCATATAAGCACTTCTTTTTCTGTGCCTCAATTTTGTATAGGTACCAAAAATCTCCAATTCTATAGTTTTAAAAATAGTAAGGTTGCACTCACAAATAGGGATAATAATGAATAGAGAATAGTAATGAATAAATAGAATAATTTCCCACATATTTATCCAACAACTCATACAACAGCTCAACCAACATCTCATCCAACATCTCATCCAACATCTCATCCAACAACTCATCTACCAATTCATCCAACAGGTCTTCCGACTGTTCATTGAATTAATAAATGTTTATATATTTTTGTTCTTATTTATCATTTTTGTAATTGTTGTGTTTATGTTATATTTTAGTTTGTGTGGAGGGGGGGGGTACCAAAAAGTGCGCCAGGTAGTACACATCTACCTATTAAAATGAATTTAAAAAATTAAATATGTAATATCAGTGTCTATTAGTAAAAACTTTTAAAATCATAATTAATAATATTTTGATGAATTTTTAAAATAGATGTCAATAATTAGCTTTGATTAAAATTTTAATATAAAATTCTTCAACTTTTATTAAATTATTAAATACTGAATTTCCCTGATAAATTGTTTTGAAATTATTTGGTTCAATGCTTGAAAAACTGTTTAAATATTAAACAATATTGAATATAAATAAATTTTTGGTATATGAGTTTTTTTAATGCAAATGTTATTGAAGGTAATTTAAATGATGTTTTAGCAACTTCTAACTTTCATCATTCACATATTCATTCAACCCATCATTCAAATTATCAATTACAACAAAAGTTTTGTTTATTTTTATTATTGTTAATATTTATAAGAACTCACAATAAAAGTCCAACGTTTTATGGATAAAATGCCAGTTCTTTACGTTAGATAACTACGCAAAAGTATTAAAACTGGACAGTATTTGCAGACATTATTTCGTTAGAGATACACAATAAAACAGACTGAACATCAAATAATTTCAAAGCTTGTTACGAAATCAAAATACTCAATGAAACTTGTCAAATACGAAATTTTATATAGGATCATAGAATAAATGATCGAGCTTAGAGAGGTCTAAGTAAGGTACCAGACTTTGTCAACGCTAGTTTTAAGAAATTGTATCAAAAATTTTAAAAAGATTTCACATCAATGTGTTACTAAGCTGAATGAGATTGATGATATAAATTTATCTGTAGGTGATCCGTTTAATTCCCTAAGAGTGTTCCTTTGAGTAACATGGATAATAATCTGTTCAATTGATAGCAATTATACTAAGTTTAATAAAATTAACTAAAGCGATTTTTTTGCTAATGTTGGTCTTGTTATCGTTTTTCCGTTTTCTGAAGGTTGTCTAAAACTTGAGAAAATTATTTAAAAAAATATTAAAGACCCTAATCCTATAATTGACATTTTCAACTTTAAAATGTTATTTAAGGGTTTTCAAAACTATTGGGAACGTATTATCTGTGAAACCTTGATGACAAAATGATTAAATCCAAATCTCAACATACAAAATGTATCTTGAAAGTTTTAATTAATTTTAATAGGGTTAATAATATTTAATTAGATTACGCAAATTTAACCATTGAACAAATAATTCAAATTAAACAAAAGAAAACCTTTTTAAAATTCCGCATTTATTGACAGTTGAATAATATTACATCACAATGATAATTGTTCTCATATATAAAATGAAAAACATATATTTCTATTCATTATTTTACATTATGGTTAAAAATCAAATTGAATTCTTTAATTCTTTAATTGAAAACGATGAAGTAAGCACTTATGTAAATGAAGAATCTTGTTGCATTTGTTTGGAAAAGTTAGAAAGTGACAACGTCTTAGCATTGCCTAAATGCGGTCACCGATTTCACTATCTTTGCTTCATCGTGCACCGGTTGAATAACATCAAACATAAATGCCCTCTTTGTAAAAAGAAATATGAAAATACTCCTCTTTTAATTGATAGAAAGAAAAATATTGAAATGAAAATGATAAATGATACACAATATTTTGAGATAATGCATTTATATGTGGATGATAAATGGGTCCGAGGATTCTCATTTTTCATTAGCAAATTTAACAAAGATTCATCATTAGAAACGTTGAAAATCAAGATAATCGGAACCTCTCATTCAGTATATGTACATTTCCCTCGATCGGATCAAGTTGTCGTCATGAATAAAAAGGAGCACAACCAATTGCCTTACGCAGTCCGACGAAAGAAGTTTAATTTAAAATTTATTCTGGATCTCTGTGATAAGCAAATAGAACAAATAATAGTTCGTCCATATTATATTAAAAACTCTTTGACAATCTCTTTAAAAATAGTTTTAGTCGGAGGAATTACAGATAATGAAATGCCTGATAATTCATTTGATAAAATTGCGGAAATCTTGAGAATTAATTTATTGTAAATTTTCCACTTGAAATTTGGGTCAGAATTTGTCAATCGCATAATCAAATATTTTGAATAAAATATTATTTATTAACTAATAAATACATTTTTATAAATTACATTATATAGAATTTGTTTTAATTTTCAAAAATAGCCATAACTCAATTTTCACAATAGATGGGTTCTTTGAAATCACTGTATAACGCCGGACGGATAAATATGAATAAATGATGGAATATGTTATTTGTTTTAAAAATATTTGAAGGTTCAAGTATTTTCAATTTAAATAAACCAAAACACAATAAATAAAAAATTCTTTTTTTGTGCAATTAAATCAAACACAGTGATCCTCATTCTTAGAAGAAATGATTTTACCAATCAGAGATTTCGTCTATCATTATTATAAATAATTTTTAACAAAATAATAAGTAAACATTTTTACTTGTCGCTCCACACAGCTCGAGTAGAGCTTCACTTACCATTATGAAGTCCATGAAGAAATCCATGAGGTCCTATGAAGACGCCAGGCTGGAAACCGCTACGCTAGTCGAGTATAATATTATTCGTTATTATTTTCCTGGTAATATGAAACAGCTATTTTCTCATAATTGTATGAATTTACTCAACAGCACGAATTCTTTGAGTTTTTATGCACATCGTCTTATTTCTTGTTGAAATTCAGATTAATATTTGGATCTTTTTCAATGAAATGTGTTTCCAGATTTATCGCAATTTATAATCCATCTTTTATGCTTATCTTTTACTTATTGCAATCATAGAAGTCAATCATTAGTTTCTTTAGTATTGCTTTCAATATCATTTGAAATTGATAACTAAGTCACTAAATCTGTCACCCCCCCAAGTAAATATGAGGTATTCTTTTAGTGCAACGACTTTTTTTCAGATAAAGCTGATTTAATGAATAGAGTCACATAGTCAATCGCCTTACGTAGTCAAACAAAATAGTTCAATTTAAATTATATTTTGGATCTCTGAGATGAGCAAATAAAACAAATAATATCTCGTCTATATTGTATTAGAAATTCTTTGACAATCTTTATAAAATAATTTTATTCGGAGGAATTACAAATAAAGAAATGTCTGATAATTCATTTGAAAGAATTTCGGAAATCCTGAGAATAAATTTTATTGTAAATTTTCCACTTGAAATTTGGATCAAAATTTCTCATTCACATAATCAAAAAAATTGAATTAATGGTATAATAATTAATAAATATATTTCACTTCTTAATAGAATATATATATGGAATTCTCTATCACAATAGAGGCAGAAGAACCCCCAAATTATTAAATAGTCTACAACTTTGAAGTGTCCGTCTGAATTCAGTCTTTATGCATGGTGTAACCTAGAGATTTGATTTTCTTTTTCAGAATGTGACACTTCATGATTTATACTGAGACCTGTCTTTCCAATCTTGTCAAGAATCTCATCTCATACTTCAAAGTAGTGATCGATCGTCTCTGTAAATACCACAATATCGTCTAAGTACATTACAACACATTTCATACTCAATAAAATTTTTTATATTAATTCTTGAAATGTACCTGTAGCTGCTGCTATTTCAAATTGCATTCTGTTAAACGAGGTTTGGCCTAACTTTGTTTAAAACTTCATTTTTAAATTTGATTCGTCTTCTAGTTCTACCTGATAATATGCATCCCCAAGATCTACTGAACTGAAATACTTTGCTCCACCTAATTTATCTAACATCGCTACTAAATTCAGCATAGGAAATACTTGTCTCTCTGAAACAAGATTTGATTGTCTGAAATCAAGGCATAATATGATATCTTGCTTTACTTTCTTCCAAACGAATGTCATTGAGGTATTTTATCAAGAATTACATTTCTTGATGATATTGTTCTTCCATAACTTTTGATTTTTAGTAATTCGACCATCACCACTTCTCTTAACACGGGCATCTGAATCACTTTGAAGTATTTTTTGCATTCTTTGATGAATGCTTAGACATTATCCTCTCTATGAAAATCTCCCGGGAATTATTTATTAATAAATAATTTCATTGACGTGGTCGTCATGTTAGAAGGGGCTAAAACATCTTCTAAATTATCTTGAATAACATTTGCATTAAATGAACTCATGTTCCAAAAATTTATTTCTAATTCAATATTGTTTAATATTTAAACAAACTTTCAAGCATTGAACCAAATAATTTAAAACAATTTATCAGAGAAATTCAATATTAAAATTTTAATAAAATTTAAAGAATTTTATATTTAAATTTTAATCAAAGCTAATTATTCCAAACTATTTTAAAAATTCATCAAAAAATTATTAATTATAAGTTTAAAATTTTACTGATAAAACCAATATTATTTTTTTAATTATTTAAATTCATTTTAAATCTCTCTGACAAACAATCCGATATATTCAATTTTCAGCTGAAAACACCTCACAAAAGGATTTCTTCAATTTGAGTAGAGAGATATCAATAAAAATTGATGCCAAAAGCCTATCAAGTATAGAAAAGATTAGATTCCAATTAATACATAAGTTAACCTTAATTTAAATTGTTAATTTATTCAATAAATATAAAATCAAACCTCAATAACCTTTATAGACATTTCTGAAAATAAAACCAAATTTGAAATCTAAAATATTGTAAACATAAGTAAATGTTTAATAAAAGTAATTATAAACTAGTGTTACTCAGTAATATTCGCAATTATTTAACACGTTGACGGACAATTGCGGCTATAGCCGTCAAAGCGAAGTTCACAATGTGGCATGACTGCTATAGCCGTCCAAAACGAAACGGTCGTTTTTAGACACTACGGCTATAGCAGCACAAATGTGCACTTACTGGCGTATACGTAGAAGCATAGTGTCGTGTTTTGAAAACATCTTTTTAGGTTGAAGTTCATATTTCACCTGTTATACGAGTTGCAGATTCAGTATGCACGTGGTTGTGAAAAATCACAAAAACATATAGTGTCAATTTTCGAACTTCGCTTGTTCCTACTGTCCGTCAACGTGTTAATAACTATCAATATAAAAAAAGTTATGATATTTAATTAGTAAAATCATGATAATACAACATTGAAAGAATAAGTTAAATTCTATATATATATATATATATTAGTTAATAAATAAATACATGATCATAAGATAAATCCTTACTTATTTTATTAATATTAGTTACATATTTGATTATTTATAAATAAATAATTAAATAAATTTGGCAGCGATTTAATTAAAAGATAACTCAAGAAAACCAACTAAAAATAATGAATTAACTTTTAATTTAAACAAATTATTTTTTATTAATTTAATTTTGTAATAAATAAACATTTAAAAAATATATTCAAATACTTTTAACTAATTTAAAATGTTATTTATATAAATATTATAATTTTTATTTATATTATAATTTTTTAAAAAATAATGTAATTTAAAAATTCAATTATTTTAATAATATTAAAAAAAAGATTTTTAAAAAAACAATACATAAGCATGATTTAACATACTTAAACTATTTAAAAACCTTTAAAGCATTCGAAGTCACAGCACTTTGCACATTAATCTTTGGATCCAATGACCTTATCAACAATGCTTCACATATCACGCGATCCCAATAATTATTAAAACTTTTCAACAAAATTCTAAAATCAGACATTCCTATTTCACTCGTACAGCTTCTATTGTGCTAAATAATATTGGTCAAATCCTTCAATCGACAATCCTCTAGAACAATGTTTTAAAATTTGGTCTAATCACTGTATTAAGAATCGCTTGGATAAAACAAAATTTTGTGCAAAAATTGAAAGTTTATATTTTCATGTATCCCGATCGATGAAAGGAATTAATGGTAATTATGTGAAGAGCTCGTTAAGTGCAAGTACGATGAAGTATATCAATAAAAACAAAAAGCAGAATATTAGGGATCTTATGACTTTAAAAAAACTTAGCTAAAAAAATATAAATATCTGTAAGTTTGACAAAGGAAATGGGATAGTTATTCTTGACCATGATGTGTATGTAAATAAGTTGAATGATTTGTTAAATTCGCCTCAGTTTGTGAAATTACCAAAGAGTCGGAAGAATGGAAAATTGCCTTCTCTTAAGGATGAAAAGTTTGTACAAAAAAATGTTAAATTGTTTTATTGAGAAGAAGCTTATTAATGAAGAGCTAGGTAAGTCTATTCGTCCAATAGGATTGCAGCCAGCAAAACTATATGGGCTTCCAAAAATCCATAAAGATGGTGTACCTATGAGACCAATTTTTATCGATGGTTGGTACTGTCCAAAATAAAATAGCAAAGTTTTTAGATGGATTATTAAAACCGTTAATGCGATCAGAGTTTGAATGTAAGGATAGCTTTGAGTTTGTGTCTTGTATTGCACAGTTACAAAAACGAAGTATGAATGATGTTATGGTTTCGTTTGATATTTGCAGTTTGTTTACAAATGTACCACTGGTTGATACAATTGACTTATGCTGTGCGTTGTGGGATGAAAATGATTCTGAACATTTTGGATAGAAGGACATTTCGTAAACTTTTTGAATTTGCTACTTCAAATGTCAATTTACTTTTCAATAATGAATGGTATCAACAAATAGATGGAGTCGCTATGAGTTCCTCTTTAGCAGTAACGATGGCATCAATATTTTTGGCTAGTTTGGAAAAGAAAATTGATTCTTTCAAATTTGAGAAACCCATTGTTTATAAAAGGTATGTGGATGATATGTTTCTTGTACTTAAAAACCAGAAACATGTAAAACCGTTTATGCATTTTATGAACAGTTTACATAAAAAGATTGTATTCACATGTGAAAGGGAGAGAAATACTTCGATTGCGTTTTTAGATTTGTTAATTCAAGCAAAGATAAACATTATGAGACAGAGATTTATAGAAAACCAACTGATAGTGGTCTTTATACTTCTCCAGAAAGCTTTTGTGAATTTAAGTATAAGAGAAATATGGTGAAACAATTGATTTATCGTTCATGGTCTTTATCTTCTACTTTTGCTAATTCGGTAAAAAGTGTTGATAAATTGGTTGAGTTGTTGATAAAGAATGGGTATTCTAAATCATTTTTATTGTTTATGATAAAAAAGACTGTTGACAAACTGATTAAAAATTCTAAGGATCCATGTTTTGGAAATTCTGAGTGTAATTTGTCAAATGAGTGTGAATTGAGTGCTGATCTAAATAATAGTAAAAATGGATATAAAAAAATTCAGCCTAAATATGT
>CM039679.1:294493695-294524157 GCA_022537955.1 Schmidtea mediterranea | reverse complement strand
TGTTTCCTCTGTAAGAAATAAAAATATACACTTAAAGCGCCAATAGAACAAATACAATCTTTTTATCTTCAAAGTTCTCAATAATTAAAATGTATATATTATTTAATTTCCGTTAGTTATCAACAAAAATCTTGATTAATAAAATGCAGATGATTCAAATTCTACACAGGAATCGCTCGGTTGTCGAGTATTGTTTGCCAAATGTTAAAAAGAAAACTAATTTACAATAAATGACAACTAGACTTGTCGATATTAAAATAAGATACAATTGAGAAATAAAACTTGACGAATTTAAGATGAAGTAAACATAGGAAACCTAAGAAATAAAGATAAGTCAAATTTATGTCTTCTATTTCTCTTGAGAATTAAGTAAAAATATGATTTAAATTGATTTATTTTTTTGTATTCTCTCTCGTTTTGTATATCTTTTATAACTTAGTTTTTTACTCTTATTTTTATTATATTTAATGAGTATCAATTTTTTAATTTTTATTAAGTTGTGTTCTTGTTTTCAAAGTAACTACTTTGTCAGTTCTTTGCACTTGATTTATTTTAGTTATTAATATTCGTCTTTAAAATGTTTTATTAAGATCAGATAAATTTTCATTTATAATGATTTTTAATCTCATAACAAAATAGAGAACTATTTTACTGTGATTTTAAAACAAATATAACCATGAGTAGTCTCAAAACAAAGTGACAGTTTCTTGTGTCTTGTAAATAAAATAAATATACACTAAATGCGGGGGGCCTTATTTAGAACAAATTACAATTCTTTTGTCTTTCAACGGCTCTCAATAATAATAATAATATTATATATAAATTTTCAGTTTATTATTACAACAAATATTGATTTATATTTTGCAATGGAATTTCAAATTCACTTACAATCGCTCGTTGTCAGTATTGTTTGACAAAGTTAAAAAGAAAAACTATTTTACCATAAATGACAACCTAGGATTTCATATTAAAAAATAAGATTTACAATGAGAAAATAAACTTGACGAATTGAAATGAATAAAATAGATAACTAAGAAAGAATAAAGTCAAATTTATTTCTTCATTCTCTTTGAATTAACTATAAATATATGATTTAAATTGCTACTTTTTATTTTTTGATTTTGTTGTTAATATCTTTTTATAACTTAGTTATTTAAAACCTTTATGTTTTATTATATTTTACGAGTATAATTTTATTATATTAAGTTGTTGTTCTTGTTTTCAAGTAACTTGATGTTCAAGTCTTTATCCACTTTATTTATAGTTATAAATTTCTGTCTTTAAATTTTATTAGTATCAAATTAATTTTTCATTTAGATTAATGCTTTTTATATCTCATACAAAAATAAGAATATTTTCTGTTGATTTTAAAACAAATATTAAAACCATGAAATAGTCAACAAAGTGACGCTTTGTTTTTGGGGTAAAAAAATATACACTTAAAGCGCAATAACAAATTACAATTCTTTTATCTTCAAAGGCTCTCAAATAATTTAAATATATATATTTAGTATAATTTGCCGTTTATAACAACAAAACTTGATTAAATACTATACAATGAATTTCAATATCTACAAACGCTTCGTGACAGTATTGGTTTGCAATTGTTAAAAGTAGAAAAGTAATTTACAAAAATGACAACCTAGATGTCATATTTAAGAATTAAAATACAATTGAAGAAAATAAAACTTGACGAAATTTGAAATGATAAAATTAGAAAACATAAGAAATAAAGAATAAAGTCAAAATTTATTCTATCTATTTCTCTTGAGAATTTATATAATATATTGATTTGAATTGTATTTTATTTTTTTGATTGTTTTGTTATAATCTTTTTATAACTTAGTTTATTTGATTTTATTGTTTTTTATATTCTACTGAGTATCATATTTTAATCGATATTAAGTTATGTTGTTCTTGTTCAAAGTAAACTTGATAATTTGTTCAAGTCTTTGGCCACTTTATTTATTTGTATAATATATTCTGTCTTTTAAAATTTATTAGTTTCAATTTAATTTCTATATTAATGCAGTTTTAATCTCAACCAAAATAGGGAAACATATTTTTTACTGTGACTTTAAAACATTTAAACCATGAGTTATTAAACAAATTTTACGCTCTTGTCTTGTAAATAAATAAATATACACTAAAGCGCAATAGAACAATATGACCAATTCTTTTTTATCTTTAAAGGCTCGCATAAAATATATTATATATATATTGCGTTTAATACAACAAACTTGATTAATTATATTAACAATGAATTCAATAATACAAATCGCTATTGACAGTATGGTTGCCAAATTTAAGTTGAAAAGTAATTTTACCCAATTAAATGAAAATTTATATTGTCATATTAAGAAATAAAGATACATGAGAAAATAAAACTTGCGAAATTGAAATGAATAAAATTAGGAACCTAAGAAATAAAAAGAATAAAGTCAAATTATTTCTTCTAGTTCTCTGAGAATTAGAATAAATATATGATTAAAATGTATTTAATTTTTTTGTATTTTGTTGTGTAAATATCTTATCACTTAGTTATTTTATTTTATACTTTATTAATTTTACTGATAGATCATATTTTTAATAATTAATAAAGTGTTGATTTCTTGTTTCAAAGTAACTTGATTATTTGTTCAAGTTCTTTGCACTTATTTTTTTAGTAAATTTCTGTTTAAAAATTTATTAGTATCAATTAATTTCTTTATATTATGCATTTATATTCATACAAAATAGAGAACATATTTATTTTTGATTTTAAACAAAATAATTTTAAACCAGATGAGGTAGTCAAACAAAGTGACGTTCTGTTTTTTGTAAATAATTTAATAACACTGTAAAGCGCAATGAACAAATACCAATTCTTTTTATCTTTCAACGCTCTCATAAAGAAATATTATATATATTAATTTGCCCGTTTTATACATACAAAATTTTGATTAAATAATATTAAATATGAATTCATTTTTATACTTTATCAAAACGCTTCAGTTGACATGTATTGGTTGCCAATATGTTAAAAAGTAGAGAAAAGTATTTTTTACCAATAAATGACACCTATGGATTGTCATATTTAAGAAATAAAGATACATATGAGAAATAATAACTTGACGAAATTGAATATGAATAATAATAGGAACCTAAGAATAAGATAAGTCAAATTATTTATCTTCATTTCTCGTGTAAGAATTTATTAAATATATGATTTGACATTGTATTTATTTTTTGGTTTATTGTTTGTTAATGTCTTTTTATAAATTAGTTATTTTGATTTATTGGTTTATATATTTTATTGAGCTATCATATTTAATATATAAGTTGTGTGTCTTGTTTCAAAGTAACTGATAATTGTTCAATTCTTGCACTTTAATTTATTAGTATAATTCGTCTTTTAAAAGTTTATTAGTATCAATTAATTTTCATTTATATTAATGCATGTTAATATCATACAAATAGAGAAACTATGTGTGATCTGTTGATTTGATAAAGCAATATTGAAGACCAGGAGTGTAGTAAAACAAAAGTGACGCTTCTTGTGTCTCTTAAAATTAAATAAATATCACACTAAAAAGCGCAATAGAACAAATTACAATTCTTTTTATCTTTCAAAAGGCTCTTATAATCAAAGTATGGTAGAGTATTATATTTGCCGTGGTATGGATATCAGAACAGTAACGGGTTGATTAGAATGAGTATAAATGTGATTCAAATTCCACTACAAACGCTTCGTTGACAGTAATTGGTGCCAAAATGTTAAAAGTAGAAAATAATTTTACCAATAAATGACAACCTAGGATTGTCATATTTAAAATAATAAACCAATGAGAAATTAAATTGACGTAAATTGAAATGAAATTAAAATTAGGAAACCTAGAAAAAGAATAAAGTCTAAGTGTATGTTTCTATTTCTTGAGGAAGTTATATAAATATATGATTTAAGATGTATTTGTCGGGGTGTTTTTTTGGTATTTTGTTTTGTTATAATATCTTTTTATAACTTAGTTTATTAGACTTTAGTTGTTAGTGATTTTATGGGAGTATATTATTTTAATTGATTATTAAGTTTGTTGTTCTTGTTTTCAAGAGTAACTTAGTATTTTTCAAGTCGGACTTTATTTTTTAGTTTAGTATAATAATTTCTCTTTTAATTTTATTAGTATCAATTATTTTCATTTTATATATTGCTATGTTTATATCTCATACAAAAGAGAACATATTTACTGTTTGATTTTAAAACAAATATTTAAACCTTTTGAGTGTAGTAAAAATCCAAGGTTGATGGACAGTTCTGTTCTTGTAAATAGAATATGAATTAGCAGCTTAAGCGCGAATGAAACAGATATACAATCTTTTTTTATCTTTCAAGGCTCTCATATCAAATATGTTATTATATATAATTTACGGGTTATTATATCAACAAAATTTTGATATTAGTATTATTAAATATGAGATGCAAATGTCATTACTACAAAACGCTTCGTTGACCGAGATGGTTTGCCAATGTTAAAAGTAGAAATAATTACTCAGTAGGATGACACCTAGGATTGTCATATTAAGAAATTAAAGACAATGATAATATAAAACTTGACGAGAAGTGGAAATGAATAAAATTAGTGAACCTAAGAAATGAAAAATAAAGTCGAATGTTTATTCTTCTATTGTCTCTTGTAGAATTATATAGAATGTACTGGTGATAAATTGTTATTTTATTTTTCGTATTTTTTTTTGTTAATATCTTGTGTATAATTAGGTTTATTTAACTTATGTTATGTATATTTTGTACTGGGACATATTTTAATATTATTAAGTTGTGTTCTGTTTTCAATAGTAACTTGAGTATTTGTTTTTCAAGTTCGTTGCACTTATGTGTATTTAGGTATGATATTTCGTCTTAAATTTTTATTATGTATCCAAATGAGTTTTCATTTATGTAATGCATGGTTTTATATCTCATTACCAAAATAGCAGAACATATTTTACTGTTGATTTTAAAACAAATATTTTAAGACGATTTAGGTGGTGGGTAATACAAAGACGCTTCTTGTTCTTGAAAATAGAAGTAAATATACCTTAAAGCGCAAAGAATCATAATGACAAGTCTTTTATCTTGTCATAAGGTCTCAATAAGTTAATGGAAATATGATGGTATATATTAATTTGCCGTTATTAGTACAGATCAAGACTGGGATTAAATAATATAACAATTGAATTAAATTATACTACAAATCGCTTTAGTGAACTATTATGGTTTTGCGAAATTATTAATAGAAAGTTTAAAAGGAGATTTTACCAAGTATAGATGAAACCTAGGATTGTCATATTAAGAAATAAAGATACAATTGAGAAATAAAACTTGAACGAAAATTGAAAATGAATAACTATTTGGAAAACCTATGAGAAATAACAAGTAATTAACATCAGAATTATTTCTTCTATTTCGCGTGAGGAATTAATAGAATATATGAGTTAAATGATTTAATTTTTTGGGTATTTGTTTGTCTGTAAAATCTTTTTTGATCATGTAGTTTAATTTTGTGTTTTATTGTTTTATTTAATTTATGAGTATCGTATTAATATTAATTAAGTGTTTTCTTTTTCAAAAGAAACTTATATTTGTTCAAGTTTTTTAGTTATATATATTTCTTGTTTTTATATATATTATCAATTAATTGTCATTTATGTTAATGCATGTTTTATATCTCATACAAAATATGAGAACATATTTACTGTTGATTTTAAAACAAATATTAACCATGAGTGTAGTCAACAGACCTTCTGTTTTGTAAATAAATAAATATACACTTAAAAGACCGCCATAGAAACAAATGTACAATTCTTTTTATCTTTCAAAGGCTCTTCAATAATAAAATATGTTATGAGTAATAATGTGCCGTTATTATACAAACAAACTTTATGTAATATATTGAGAATATGGAATTCAAATTATACTACAAACGCTTCGTTGCAGTATGTTTGCCAAATTTAAAAGTCAGAAAAGTAATTTACACAATAAATGACAAACCTAGATTGTCAACTATTAAGAAAAAGATACAATGAGAAAATAAAACTTGAACGAAATTAAAGAAATAATTAGAAACCTAAGAATAAATATATATTATATTATTCTTTGAATTTTATATAAATATATGATTAAATGATTTTTTATTTTTTTGTTTTTTATGTTTTTGTATCTATATCTTTTTAATAACTAGTTTATTTTGATTTTATGTTTATTATATTTTACGAGTATCATATTTTAATATTATAAGTTGTATGTTCTTGTTTTCAAATAACTGATATTGTTCAGTTTTTAGCACTTTATTTATTTAAGTATAATATATTCTGTCTTTAAACATTTTTTTGATGTATAAATTAATTTTTCATTTATTTTTAATGCATGTTTTATATCTCATACAAATAGAGAACATATTTTACTCGTTGATTTTAAAACAATTATTTAAACATGAGTGTTTAAGTAAAACAAAGTACAGTTTGTTTCTTGTAAAATAAATAAATATACACTTAAAGCAGCCAATAGAAACAAATTTACAATGTTCTTTTTATCTTTCAAAGGCTCTCAATATAAAATATATTATATATATAATTTGCGTTATTATACAACAAAACTTTGATTAAATAATATAACAATGAATTCAAATTCCACTACCAAATCGCTTCGTGTCAGTATTGGTTTGCCAAATGTTAAAAAGAAAACTAATTTTACCAATAAAATGAAACCTAGGTATTGTTCATATTTAAGATAATAAAGATACACATAGAAAATACAACTTGACGAATGGAAATGAATAAAATTAGGAAACCTAAGAAATAAGATAAAGGCAATTTATTTCTTCTATTTCTTGAGAATTTAAAAAATATATATTTTTAAATGTATTTTTATTTTTTGGTATTTTTGTTGTTAATATCTTTTATAACTTAGTATTTTAAATCTATTGTTTTATTATATTTACTGAGTATCATATTTTAATTATATTAAGTTGTTGTTCTTGTTTTCAATAACTTGAACTTTGTATCAAGTTCTTGGCACTTATTTATTTAAGTATAATATTTCTGTCTTTTAAAATTTATTAGGCTATCATTATTTTTTCATTTATATTATGCATGTTTATATCTCATACAAAAATAGAGAACATATTTGTCTGTTGATTTTAACAAATATTTAACCATGAGTGTAGTCAAACAAAGTGACAGTTCTGTTTCTTGATCATAAATAAAATATAACTTAAAGCGCACATAGAAACAAATTACAATTCTTTTTATCTTTCAAAGGCTCTCAATCTTATAAAGTATATTATATATTAATTTTCCGTCTATAATACAACAAATATTTGATTATATCAAATTGCAATGAATTCAAATCCACTACAATCGCTCGTTGTCATATGGTTTTGCCAAAGTTAAAAGAAACTAATTTACAATATTAAACTAGGATTGTCATATTTAAGAAATAAAGATACAATTGAGAAAATAAAACTTGACGAAATTGAAATGAATAAAATTAGGAAACCTAAAGAATAAAAGAATAAAGTCAAATTTATTTCTTCTATTTCTCTTGAGAATTTATATAAATATATGATTTAAATTGTATTTTTATTTTTTGTATTTGTTTGTAATATTTTTTGATAACTTAGTTTGTATTTAGTAGACTTATTTATAGTATCTATTTTTTAATTATTATTAATTGTTGTTCTTGTTTTCAAAGTAACTTGATATTTTGTTCATTCTATCACATTTATTTATCTTAGTAATAATATATTCTGTCTTGTAAAAATTTTATTATGTATCAATTATTTTCATTTATGATTAATGCATGTTTTATATCTCATACAAAATAGAGAACATATTTTACTGTTGATTTTAAAACAAATATTTAAACCATGAAAGAAGTCAAACAAAGTGACGCTTCTTGTTTCTTGTAAATAAATAAATATACACTAAAAGTGCCAATAGAACAAATTACAATTCTTTTTATCTTCAATCGATCTCTCAATAATAAAATATATTATATAATATAATTGCAGTTTATTATACAACAAAACTTTTGATTAAATAACTATAACAATGAATTCATTATACTACAAAACCTTCTGTTTGAAAGTATTGGTTGCCAATGTTAAAAGTAGAAAGTAATTCTTACAAATAAATGACAACTAGGATTGTCATATTAGAAAATAAATACAATCTGAGAAATAAAACTTGATCGAAATTGAAAGAAATAAAACTACAACCTAGAAATAAGAATAAAGTCAAATTTATTTCTCTAGTTCTCTTGAGAATATTAAATATATGATTTAAATGGTATTTTATTTTTTTGTATTTTTGTTTTGTTAATATCTTTTTAGATTAGTGTTTATCCTGATTTTATTTATTTATTTTACCTGAGTATTAAGTATTTTAATATTATAAGTTGTTGTTCTTGTTTCAAGTAAAGGATATTTGTTCAAGTTCTTATCACTTTAATTTATTTAGGCTTTAAAAATTTATTTATGTATACATTGATTTTTCATTTTGTTAATGCATGTTTTTTATATCTCATACAAATAGAGAATACATATTTTTACTGTTGATTTTAAAACCAAGATATTTTAAACGATGAGTGTAGTTCAACTAATATTGCCGCTTTCTTGTCTTTTAAATAATATAAGTATTACACTAAAAGCGCCAATTAGATAATCGAAATGATCAATTCTTTTATCTTCAATAGCTCTAATTAATAAAAGATATTATATATTAATTTGTCCTTTATTATTACAACAGAAACTTGATAAGTAATATAGTATATGAATTTAAATTTATGACTACAAAACGCTTCGTTGTCTATTGGTTTGCCAAATGTTAAAAGTAGTAAAGGTAATTGTACAATAAATGACAAATTAGGAGTTAATTTAGAAGATAGATACAATTGAGAAAATAAAACTTGACGAAATTGAAATGAATAAAATTAGGAAACCTAAGAAATAAAAGAATAAAGTCAAATTTATTTCTTCTATTTCTCTTGAGAATTTATATAAATATATGATTAAATGTATTTTATTTTTGGTATTTGTTTTGTTAATATCTTTTATAACTTAGTTATTATTTTATTTTTATTATATTTTATGAGTATCATATTAATTATTATTAAGTTGTTGTTCTTGTTTTCAAAGTAAATTGATATTTGTTCAAGTTCTTTCACTTATTTATTTAGTATAATATTTCTGTCTTTAAAAATTTTATTATGTATCAATTAATTTTTCATTTATATTAATGCATGTTTTATATCTCATACAAAATAGAGAACATATTTTACTGTTGATTTTAAAACAAATATTTAAACCATGAGTGTAGTCAAACAAAGTGACGCTTCTTGTTTTTTGAAATAAAATAAATATACACTTAAAGCGCCAATAGAACAAATTACAATTCTTTTTATCTTTCAAAGGCTCTCAATAATAAAATATATTATATATATAATTTGCCGTTTATTATACAACAAAACTTGATTAAATAATATAACAATGAATTCAAATTATACACAAACGCTTCGTTGACAGTATTGGTTTGCCAAATGTTAAAAGTAGAAAACTAATTTTACCAATAAATGACAACTTAGGATTGTCATATTTAAGAAATAAGATACAATTGAGAAAATAAAACTTGACGAAATTGAAATGAATAAAATTAGGAAACCTAAGAAATAAAGAATAAAGTCAAATTTATTTCTTCTATTTCTCTTGAGAATTTATATAAATATATGATTTAAATGGTATTTTTATTTTTTTGGTATTTTTGTTTTGTTAATATCTTTTTATAACTTAGTTATTTGATTTATTGTTTTATTATATTTTACTGATATCATATTTTAATTATTATTAAGTTGTTGTTCTGTTTCAAAGTAACTTGATATTTGTTCAAGTTCTTATCACTTTATTTATTTAGTATAATATTTCTGTCTTTAAAAATTTTATTATGTATCAATTAATTTTTCATTTATATTAATGCATGTTTTATATCTCATACAAAATAGAGAACATATTTTACTGTTGATTTTAAAACAAATATTTAAACCATGAGTGTAGTCAAACAACGTGACGCTTCTTGTGTCTTGTAAATAAATAAATATACACTAAAAGCGCCAATAGAACAAATTACAATTCTTTTTATCTTTCAAAGGCTCTCAATAATAAAATATATTATATATATAATTTGCCGTTTATTATACAACAAAACTTTGATTAAGTAATATAACAATGAATTTAAATTATACTACAAAACGCTTCGTTGACAGTATTGGTTTGCCAAATGTTAAAAGTAGAAAAGTAATTTTACCAATAAATGACAAATTAGGATTGTCATATTTAAGAAATAAGATACAATTGAGAAAATAAAACTTGACGAAATTGAAATGAATAAAATTAGGAAACCTAAGAAATAAAGAATAAAGTCAAATTTATTTCTTCTATTTCTCTTGAGAATTTATATAAATATATGATTTAAATGTATTTTTATTTTTTTGGTATTTTTGTTTTGTTAATATCTTTTTATAACTTAGTTTATTTTGATTTTCTTGTTTTATTATATTTTACTGAGTATCATATTTTAATTATTATTAAGTTGTTGTTCTTGTTTTCAAAGTAATTGATATTTGTTCAAGTTCTTATCACTTTATTATTTAGTATAATATTTCTGTCTTTAAAAATTTTATTATGTATCAATTAATTTTCATTTATATTAATGCATGTTTATATCTCATACAAAAATAGAGAACATATTTTACTGTGATTTAAAACAAATATTTAAACCATGAGTGTAGTCAAACAAAGTGACGCTTCTTGTTTCTTGTAAATAAATAAATATACACTTAAAGCGCCAATAGAACAAATTACAATTCTTTTTATCTTTCAAAGGCTCTCAATAATAAAATATATTATATATATAATTTGCCGTTTATTATACAACAAAACTTTGATTAAATAATATAACAATGAATTCAAATTATACTACAAAACGCTTCGTTGACAGTATTGGTTTGCCAAATGTTAAAAGTAGAAAAGTAATTTTACCAATAAATGACAACTTAGGATTGTCATATTTAAGAAATAAAGATACAATTGAGAAAATAAAACTTGACGAAATTGAAATGAATAAAATTAGGAAACCTAAGAAATGAAAGATAAAGTCAAATTTATTCTTCTATTTCTCTTGAGAATTTATATAAATATATGATTTAAATGGTATTTATTTTTTGTATTTTTGTTGTTAATATCTTTTATAACTTAGTTTATTTTGATTTTATTGTTTTATTATATTTACTGATATCATATTTTAATTATTATTAAGTTGTTGTTCTTGTTTTCAAAGTAAATTGATATTTGTTCAAGTTCTTTATCACTTTATTTATTTAGTATAATATTTCTGTCTTTAAAAATTTTATTATGTATCAATTAATTTTTCATTTATATTAATGCATGTTTTATATCTCATACAAAATAGAGAACATATTTTACTGTTGATTTTAAAACAAATATTTAAACCATGAGTGTAGTCAAACAACGTGACGCTTCTTGTGTCTTGTAAATAAATAAATATACACTAAAAGCGCCAATAGAACAAATTACAATTCTTTTTATCTTTCAAAGGCTCTCAATAATAAAATATATTATATATATAATTTGCCGTTTATTATACAACAAACTTTGATTAAGTAATATAACAATGAATTAAATTATACTACAAAACGCTTCGTTGACAGTATTGGTTTGCCAAATGTTAAAAGTAGAAAAGTAATTTTACCAATAAATGACAACTTAGGATTGTCATATTTAAGAAATAAGATACAATTGAGAAAATAAAACTTGACGAAATTGAAATGAATAAAATTAGGAAACCTAAGAAATAAAGAATAAAGTCAAATTTATTTCTTCTATTTCTCTTGAGAATTTATATAAATATATGATTTAAATGTATTTTTATTTTTTTGGTATTTTTGTTTTGTTAATATCTTTTATAACTTAGTTTATTTGATTTTATTGTTTTATATATTTACTGAGTTCATATTTAATTATTATTAAGTTGTTGTTCTTGTTTTCAAAGTAAATTGATATTTGTTCAAGTTCTTTATCACTTTATTTATTTAGTATAATATTTCTGTCTTTAAAAATTTTATTATGTATCAATTAATTTTTCATTTATATTAATGCATGTTTTATATCTCATACAAAATAGAGAACATATTTTACTGTTGATTTTAAAACAAATATTTAAACCATGAGTGTAGTAAAACAAAGTGACGCTTCTTGTTTCTTGTAAATAAATAAATATACACTTAAAGCGCCAATAGAACAAATTACAATTCTTTTTATCTTTCAAAGGCTCTCAATAATAAAATATATTATATATATAATTTGCCGTTTATTATACAACAAAACTTTGATTAAATAATATAACAATGAATTCAAATTATACTACAAAACGCTTCGTTGACAGTATTGGTTTGCCAAATGTTAAAAGTAGAAAAGTAATTTACCAATAAATGGACAACTTAGATTGTCATATTTAAGAATAAGATACAATTGAGAAAATAAAACTTGACGAAATTGAAATGAATAAAATTAGGAAACCTAAGAAATAAAAGAATAAAGTCAAATTTATTTCTTCTATTTCTCTTGAGAATTTATATAAATATATGATTTAAATTGTATTTTTATTTTTGGTATTTTTGTTTTGTTAATATCTTTTTATAACTTAGTTTATTTTGATTTTATTGTTTTATTATATTTTACTGAGTATCATATTTTAATTATTATTAAGTTGTTGTTCTTGTTTTCAAAGTAACTTGATATTTGTTCAAGTTCTTTATCACTTATTTTATATAATATTTCTGTCTTAAAAATTTTATTATGTATCAATTAATTTTTCATTTATATTAATGCATGTTTATATCTCATACAAAATAGAGAACATATTTTACTGTTGATTTTAAAACAAATATTTAAACCATGAGTGTAGTAAAACAAAGTGACGCTTCTTGTTTCTTGTAAATAAATAAATATACACTAAAAGCGCCAATAGAACAAATTACAATTCTTTTTATCTTTCAAAGGCTCTCAATAATAAAATATATTATATATATAATTTGCCGTTTATTATACAACAAAACTTTGATTAAATAATATAACAATGAATTCAAATTCCACTACAAATCGCTTCGTTGTCAGTATTGGTTTGCCAAATGTTAAAAGTAGAAAAGTAATTTTACCAATGAATGACAACCTAGGATTGTCATATTTAAGAAATAAAGATACAATTGAGAAAATAAAACTTGACGAAATTGAAATGAATAAAATTAGAAACCTAAGAAATAAAGAATAAAGTCAAATTTATTTCTTCTATTTCTCTGAGAATTTAATAAATATATGATTAAATTGTATTTTTATTTTTTTGGTATTTTGTTTTGTAAATCTTTTATAACTTAGTTTATTTAAATTTATTGTTTTATTATATTTTACTGAGTATCATATTTTAATTATTATTAAGTTGTTGTTCTTGTTTTCAAAGTAAATTGATATTTGTTCAAGTTCTTTATCACTTTATTATTTAGATAATATTTCTGTCTTTAAAAATTTTATTATGTATCAATTAATTTTTCATTTATATTAATGCATGTTTATATCTCATACAAAATAGAGAACATATTTTACTGTTGATTTTAAAACAAATATTTAAACCATGAGTGTAGTAAAACAAAGTGACGCTTCTTGTTTCTTGTAAATAAATAAATATACACTAAAAGCGCCAATAGAACAAATTACAATTCTTTTTATCTTTCAAAGGCTCTCAATAATAAAATATATTATATATATAATTTGCCGTTTATTATACAACAAATATTGATTAAATAATATTGCAATGAATTCAAATTCCACTACAAATCGCTTTGTTGTCAGTATTGGTTTGCCAAATGTTAAAAGTAGAAAAGTAATTTTACCAATAAATGACAACCTAGGATTGTCATATTTAAGAAATAAAGATACAATTGAGAAAATAAAACTTGACGAAATTGAAATGAATAAAATTAGGAAACCTAAGAAATAAAAGAATAAAGTCAAATTTATTTCTTCTATTTCTCTTGAGAATTTATATAAATATATGATTTAAATTGTATTTTTATTTTTTTGGTATTTTTGTTGTGTTAATATCTTTTTATAACTTAGTTTATTTTGATTTTATTGTTTTATTATATTTTACTGAGTATCATATTTTAATTATTATTAAGTTGTTGTTCTTGTTTTCAATGTAAATTGATATTTGTTCAAGTTCTTTATCACTTTATGTATTTAGTATAATATTTCTGTCTTTAAAAATTTTATTATGTATCAATTAATTTTTCATTTATATTAATGCATGTTTTATATCTCATACAAAATAGAGAACATATTTTACTGTTGATTTTAAAACAAATATTTAAACCATGAGTGTAGTCAAACAAAGTGACGCTTCTTGTGTCTTGTAAATAAATAAATATACACTAAAAGCGCCAATAGAACAAATTACAATTCTTTTTATCTTTCAAAGGCTCTCAATAATAAAATATATTATATATATAATTTGCCGTTTATTATACAACAAAACTTTGATTAAGTAATATAACAATGAATTTAAATTATACTACAAAACGCTTCGTTGTCAGTATTGGTTTGCCAAATGTTAAAAGTAGAAAAGTAATTTTACCAATAAATGACAACTTAGGATTGTCATATTTAAGAAATAAGATACAATTGAGAAAATAAAACTTGACGAAATTGAAATGAATAAAATTAGGAAACCTAAGAAATAAAGAATAAAGTCAAATTTATTTCTTCTATTTCTCTTGAGAATTTATATAAATATATGATTTAAATGTATTTTTATTTTTTTGGTATTTTTGTTTTGTTAATATCTTTTTATAACTTAGTTTATTTTGATTTTATTGTTTTATTATATTTTACTGAGTATCATATTTTTAATTATTATTAAGTTGTTGTTCTTGTTTTCAAAGTAACTTGATATTTGTTCAAGTTCTTTGGCACTTTATTTATTTAGTATAATATTTCTGTCTTTAAAAATTTTATTATGTATCAATTAATTTTTCATTTATATTAATGCATGTTTTATATCTCATACAAAATAGAGAACATATTTTACTGTTGATTTTAAAACAAATATTTAAACCATGAGTGTAGTCAAACAAAGTGACGCTTCTTGTTTTTTGAAAATAAATAAATATACACTTAAAGCGCCAATAGAACAAATTACAATTCTTTTTATCTTTCAAAGGCTCTCAATAATAAAATATATTATATATATAATTTGCCGTTTATTATACAACAAAACTTTGATTAAGTAATATAACAATGAATTTAAATTATACTACAAAACGCTTTCGTTGACAGTATTGGTTTGCCAAATGTTAAAAGTAGAAAAGTAATTTTACCAATAAATGACAACTTAGGATTGTCATATTTAAGAAATAAGATACAATTGAGAAAATAAAACTTGACGAAATTGAAATGAATAAAATTAGGAAACCTAAGAAATAAAGAATAAAGTCAAATTTATTTCTTCTATTTCTCTTGAGAATTTATATAAATATATGATTTAAATTGTATTTTTATTTTTTTGGTATTTTTGTTTTGTTAATATCTTTTTATAACTTAGTTTATTTTGATTTTATTGTTTTATTATATTTTACTGAGTATCATATTTTAATTATTATTAAGTTGTTGTTCTTGTTTTCAAAGTAAATTGATATTTGTTCAAGTTCTTTGGCACTTTATTTATTTAGTATAATATTTCTGTCTTTAAAAATTTTATTATGTATCAATTAATTTTTCATTTATATTAATGCATGTTTTATATCTCATACAAAATAGAGAACATATTTTACTGTTGATTTTAAAACAAATATTTAAACCATGAGTGTAGTCAAACAAAGTGACGCTTCTTGTGTCTTGTAAATAAATAAATATACACTAAAAGCGCCAATAGAACAAATTACAATTCTTTTTATCTTTCAAAGGCTCTCAATAATAAAATATATTATATATATAATTTGCCGTTTATTATACAACAAATATTTGATTAAATAATATTGCAATGAATTCAAATTCCACTACAAATCGCTTTGTTGTCAGTATTGGTTTGCCAAATGTTAAAAAAGAAAAGTAATTTTACCAGTAAATGACAACCTAGGATTGTCATATTTAAGAAATAAAGATACAATTGAGAAAATAAAACTTGACGAAATTGAAATGAATAAAATTAGGAAACCTAAGAAATAAAAGAATAAAGTCAAATTTATTTCTTCTATTTCTCTTGAGAATTTATATAAATATATGATTTAAATTGTATTTTTATTTTTTTGGTATTTTTGTTTGTTAATATCTTTGACAACTTAGTTTATTTTGATTTTATTGTTTTATTATATTTTACTGAGTATCATATTTTAATTATTATTAAGTTGTTGTTCTTGTTTTCAAAGTAACTTGATATTTGTTCAAGTTCTTTGGCACTTTATTTATTTAGTATAATATTTCTGTCTTTAAAATTTTATTATGTATCAATTAATTTTTCATTTATGTTAATGCATGTTTTATATCTCATACAAAATAGAGAACATATTTTACTGTTGATTTTAAAACAAATATTTAAACCATGAGTGTAGTAAAACAAAGTGACGCTTCTTGTTTCTTGTAAATAAATAAATATACACTAAAAGCGCCAATAGAACAAATTACAATTCTTTTTATCTTTCAAAGGCTCTCAATAATAAAATATATTATATATATAATTTGCCGTTTATTATACAACAAATATTTGATTAAATAATATTGCAATGAATTCAAATTCCACTACAAATCGCTTCGTTGTCAGTATTGGTTTGCGAAATGTTAAAAAAGAAAAGTAATTTTACCAATAAATGACAACCTAGGATTGTCATATTTAAGAAATAAAGATACAATTGAGAAAATAAAACTTGACGAAATTGAAATGAATAAAATTAGGAAACCTAAGAAATAAAAGAATAAAGTCAAATTTATTTCTTCTATTTCTCTTGAGAATTTATATAAATATATGATTTAAATTGTATTTTTATTTTTTTGGTATTTTGTTTTTTAATATCTTTTTATAACTTAGTTTATTTTGATTTTATTGTTTTATTATATTTTACTGAGTATCATATTTTAATTATTATTAAGTTGTTGTTCTTGTTTTCAAAGTAACTTGATATTTGTTCAAGTTCTTTGGCACTTTATTTATTTAGTATAATATTTCTGTCTTTAAAAATTTTATTATGTATCAATTAATTTTTCATTTATGTTAATGCATGTTTTATATCTCATACAAAATAGAGAACATATTTTACTGTTGATTTTAAAACAAATATTTAAACCATGAGTGTAGTAAAACAAAGTGACGCTCTTGTTTCTTGTAAATAAATAAATATACACTAAAAGCGCCAATAGAACAAATTACAATTCTTTTTATCTTTCAAAGGCTCTCAATAATAAAATATATTATATATATAATTTTCCGTTTATTATACAACAAATATTTGATTAAATAATATTGCAATGAATTCAAATTCCACTACAAATCGCTTCGTTGTCAGTATTGGTTTGCCAAATGTTAAAAAAGAAAAGTAATTTTACCAATAAATGACAACCTAGGATTGTCATATTTAAGAAATAAAGATACAATTGAGAAAATAAAACTTGACGAAATTGAAATGAATAAAATTAGGAAACCTAAGAAATAAAGAATAAAGTCAAATTTATTTCTTCTATTTCTCTTGAGAATTTATATAAATATATGATTTAAATTGTATTTTTATTTTTTTGGTATTTTGTTTTGTTAATATCTTTGACAACTTAGTTTATTTGATTTTATTGTTTATTATATTTTACTGAGTATCATATTTAATTATTATTAAGTTGTTGTTCTTGTTTCAAAGTAACTTGATATTTGTTCAAGTTCTTTGGCACTTTATTTATTTAGTATAATATTTCTGTCTTTAAAAATTTTATTATGTATCAATTAATTTTTCATTTATATTAATGCATGTTTTATATCTCATACAAAATAGAGAACATATTTTACTGTTGATTTTAAAACAAATATTTAAACCATGAGTGTAGTAAAACAAATGACGCTTCTTGTTTCTTGTAAATAAATAAATATACACTAAAAGCGCCAATAGAACAAATTACAATTCTTTTTATCTTTCAAAGGCTCTTAATAATAAAATATATTATATATATAATTTGCCGTTTATTATACAACAAATATTTGATTAAATAATATTGCAATGAATTCAAATTCCACTACAAATCGCTTTGTTGTCAGTATTGGTTTGCGAAATGTTAAAAAAGAAAAGTAATTTTACCAATAAATGACAACCTAGGATTGTCATATTTAAGAAATAAAGATACAATTGAGAAAATAAAACTTGACGAAATTGAAATGAATAAAATTAGGAAACCTAAGAAATAAAGAATAAAGTCAAATTTATTTCTTCTATTTCTCTTGAGAATTTATATAAATATATGATTTAAATTGTATTTTTATTTTTTTGGTATTTTTGTTGTGTTAATATCTTTTTATAACTTAGTTTATTTTGATTTTATTGTTTTATTATATTTTACTGAGTATCATATTTTAATTATTATTAAGTTGTTGTTCTTGTTTTCAAAGTAACTTGATATTTGTTCAAGTTCTTTGGCACTTTATTTATTTAGTATAATATTTCTGTCTTTAAAAATTTTATTATGTATCAATTAATTTTTCATTTATGTTATGCATGTTTTATATCTCATACAAAATAGAGAACATATTTACTTTGATTTTAAAACAAATATTTAACATGAGTGTAGTAAAACAAAGTGACGCTTCTTGTTTCTTGTAAATAAATATATATACACTAAAAGCGCCAATAGAACAAATTACAATTCTTTTTATCTTTCAAAGGCTCTCAATAATAAAATATATTATATATATAATTTGCCGTTTATTATACAACAATATTTGATTAAATAATATTGCAATGAATTCAAATTCCACTACAAATCGCTTCGTTGTCAGTATTGGTTTGCGAAATGTTAAAAGTAGAAAAGTAATTTCACCAATAAATGACAACCTAGGATTGTCATATTTAAGAAATAAAGATACAATTGAGAAAATAAAACTTGACGAAATTGAAATGAATAAAATTAGGAAACCTAAGAAATAAAAGAATAAAGTCAAATCTATATCTTCTATTTCTCTTGAGAATTTATATAATATATGATTTAAATTGTATTTTATTTTTTGGTATTTTTGTTTATGTTAATATCTTTTTATAACTTAGTTTATTTTGATTTTATTGTTTTATTATATTTTACTGAGTATCATATTTTAATTATTATTAAGTTGTTGTTCTTGTTTTCAAAGTAACTTGATATTTGTTCAAGTTCTTTGGCACTTTATTTATTTAGTATTATATTTCTGTCTTTAAACATTTTATTATGTATCAATTAATTTTTCAATTAGATTAATGCATGTTTTTATATCTCATACAAAATAGAGAACATATTTTACTGTTGATTTTAAAACAAATATTTAAACCATGAGTGTAGTCAAACAAAGTGACGCTTCTTTTTTTTTGTAAATAAATAAATATACACTTATTGCGCCAATAGAACAAATTACAATTCTTTTTATCTTTCAAAGGCTCTCAATAATCAAATATGTTATATATATAATTTGCCGTTTATTATACAACAAAACTTTGATTAAATAATATAACAATGAATTCAAATTATACTACAAAACGCTTCGTTGACAGTATTGGTTTGCCAAATGTTAAAAGTAGAAAAGTAATTTTACCAATAAATGACAACCTAGGATTGTCATATTTAAGAAATAAAGATACAATTGAGAAAATAAAACTTGACGAAATTGAAATGAATAAAATTAGGAAACCTAAGAAATAAAGAATAAAGTCAAATTTATTTCTTCTATTTCTCTTGAGAATTTATATAAATATATGATTTAAATTGTATTTTTATTTTTTTGGTATTTTTGTTTTGTTAATATCTTTTTATAACTTAGTTTATTTTGATTTTATTGTTTTATTATATTTTACTGAGTATCATATTTTAATTATTATTAAGTTGTTGTTCTTGTTTTCAAAGTAACTTGATATTTGTTCAAGTTCTTTGGCACTTTATTTATTTAGTATAATATTTCTGTCTTTAAAAATTTTATTATGTATCAATTAATTTTTCATTTATGTTAATGCATGTTTTATATCTCATACAAAATAGAGAACATATTTTACTGTTGATTTTAAAACAAATATTTAAACCATGAGTGTAGTAAAACAAAGTGACGCTTCTTGTGTCTTGTAAATAAATAAATATACACTAAAAGCGCCAATAGAACAAATTACAATTCTTTTTATCTTTCAAAGGCTCTCAATAATAAAATATATTATATATATAATTTGCCGTTTATTATACAACAAATATTTGATTAAATAATATATCAATGAATTCAAATTCCACTACAAATCGCTTCGTTGTCAGTATTGGTTTGCGAAATGTTAAAAGTAGAAAAGTAATTTCACCAATAAATGACAACCTAGGATTGTCATATTTAAGAAATAAAGATACAATTGAGAAAATAAAACTTGACGAAATTGAAATGAATAAAATTAGGAAACCTAAGAAATAAAAGAATAAAGTCAAATCTATATCTTCTATTTCTCTTGAGAATTTATATAAATATATGATTTAAATTGTATTTTTATTTTTTTGGTATTTTTGTTATGTTAATATCTTTTTATAACTTAGTTTATTTTGATTTTATTGTTTTATTATATTTTACTGAGTATCATATTTTAATTATTATTAAGTTGTTGTTCTTGTTTTCAAAGTAACTTGATATTTGTTCAAGTTCTTTGGCACTTTATTTATTTAGTATAATATTTCTGTCTTTAAAAATTTTATTATGTATCAATTAATTTTTCATTTATGTTAATGCATGTTTTATATCTCATACAAAATAGAGAACATATTTTACTGTTGATTTTAAAACAAATATTTAAACCATGAGTGTAGTCAAACAAAGTGACGCTTCTTGTTTTTTGTAAATAAATAAATATACACTTAAAGCGCCAATAGAACAAATTACAATTCTTTTTATCTTTCAAAGGCTCTCAATAATAAAATATATTATATATATAATTTGCCGTTTATTATACAACAAATATTTGATTAAATAATATTTCAATGAATTCAAATTCCACTACAAAACGCTTCGTTGACAGTATTGGTTTGCCAAATGTTAAAAGTAGAAAAGTAATTTTACCAATAAATGACAACCTAGGATTGTCATATTTAAGAAATAAAGATACAATTGAGAAAATAAAACTTGACGAAATTGAAATGAATAAAATTAGGAAACCTAAGAAATAAAAGAATAAAGTCAAATTTATTTCTTCTATTTTTCTTGAGAATTTATATAAATATATGATTTAAATTGTATTTTTATTTTTTTGGTATTTTTGTTTTGTTAATATCTTTTTATAACTAAGTTTATTTTGATTTTATTGTTTTATTATATTTTACTGAGTATCATATTTTAATTATTATTAAGTTGTTGTTCTTGTTTTCAATGTAACTTGATATTTGTTCAAGTTCTTTGGCACTTTATTTATTTAGTATAATATTTCTGTCTTTAAATATTTTATTATGTATCAATTAATTTTTCATTTATGTTAATGCATGTTTTATATCTCATACAAAATAGAGAACATATTTTACTGTTGATTTTAAAACAAATATTTAAACATTGAGTGTAGTAAAACAAAGTGACGCTTCTTGTTTCTTGTAAATAAATAAATATACACTAAAAGCGCCAATAGAACAAATTACAATTCTTTTTATCTTTCAAAGGCTCTCAGTAATAAAATATATTATATATATAATTTGCCGTTTATTATACAACAAATATTTGAATAAATAATATTGCAATGAATTCAAATTCCACTACAAATCGCTTCGTTGTCAGTATTGGTTTGCCAAATGTTAAAAAAGAAAAGTAATTTTACCAATAAATGACAACCTAGGATTGTCATATTTAAGAAATAAAGATACAATTGAGAAAATAAAACTTGACGAAATTGAAATGAATAAAATTAGGAAACCTAAGAAATAAAAGAATAAAGTCAAATTTATTTCTTCTATTTCTCTTGAGAATTTATATAAATATATGATTTAAATTGTATTTTTATTTTTTTGGTATTTTTGTTTTGTTAATATCTTTTTATAACTTAGTTTATTTTGATTTTATTGTTTTATTATATTTTACTGAGTATCATATTTTAATTATTATTAAGTTGTTGTTCTTGTTTTCAAAGTAACTTGATATTTGTTCAAGTTCTTTGGCACTTTATTTATTTAGTATAATATTTCTGTCTTTAAAAATTTTATTATGTATCAATTAATTTTTCATTTATGTTAATGCATGTTTTATATCTCATACAAAATAGAGAACATATTTTACTGTTGATTTTAAAACAAATATTTAAACCATGAGTGTAGTAAAACAAAGTGACGCTTCTTAGTAGTAGGATACCGGCCATCTAGCTCAGAGGCCATCTAGCTCATATACCCCATACCCCCCCTGCAAAAAGGTCATTGAATGACTCATCAAAATTGTCAAGGTCATTCAAAAGTAGGTCAAGGTCATTGGATGAGTCATCAATTTTCCAGGGTCATATAAACAAAGTCTATGACTCATTCAAGGTCATTGGATGACACATCAATTTTTCCAGGTCATTTAAACAAAGTCCATGACTCATTCAAGGTCATTGGATGACTCATCAAAACTTTCAAGGTCATTCAAAAGTAGGTCAAGGTCATTCAAAATTTCTCAGGTCATATTGTTTTTAAACATTTTTAAATTTTAATTTATTACTTATTAAAATAAGTAGTTTTTATTTTGTAAATTATTTTTCTATAATTATTATTATTGTTAATATTATTATTACTTTTTATTAATCTATTAATACTTATAGAACTTTAATTATTATTATTAATATTAATATTTTTATTATAATAATTATTATTATTATTATTAATATTATTATTAATTTTATTATTACTTTTTATTATTCTATTATTACTTATAAAAATTTATTATTATTATTATTATTATTATTAATATTCATAGTATTATTTAATATTATTATTATTAATATATATTTTACTTATAAAAATTAATAATACTAATAAAAAATTAATTATTATTAAAATTAATATTTTTATTACTTATAAAAATTGTTAATACTTATAAAAACTTTTATTAATATTATTATTAATATACTAATTACTTAAAAAATTATTATTACTTATAAAAACTTTAATTATTATGATTATTAATATACTTATTACTTATAAAAATTATTAATACTTATAAAAACTATTATTATTATTATTATTTATATACTTATTACTTATAAAAATTATTAATACTTATAAAAACTTTAATTATTATTAAAATTAATATACTTATTACTTATACAAATTATTAATACTTATAAAAACTTTTATTAATATTATTATTAATATACTTATTACTTATAAAAATTATTACTACTTATAAAAACTTTAATTATTATTATTATTAATATACTTATTACTTATAAAAATTATAACACTTAGAAAAACTTTAATTATTATTATTAATAATAATATTATTATTATAATTATTATTATTATTTTATCATTATTGTCAAGGTTATTGGATGACTCATCATAATTTTTCAAGGTCATTGAAAAGTAGGTCAAGGTCATTCAAAATTTCTCAAGGTCATATTATTTTTAAACATTTTTAAATTTTAATTTACTAATTATTTTTATAAGTAGTATATATTTTGTAAATTTATTTTATTATTATTTTTATTATAATTAATATTTTTATTATTATTATTAATATTATTATTACTTTTTATTATTCTATTATTATTTATAAAAAATTTTATTAATACTTATAAAAACTTTAGTTATTATTAATATTAATATTTTTATTAATTTTATTATTATTATTATTTTTAATATACTTATTACTTATAAAATTTATTAAAATTTTTATTATTATTAATACTTTGAAAACTTTTTATATTATTATTATTATTATTATTATTTATTATTATTATAATTATCATTATTATTTTTATTATTATTATTATTTTTAATAATATTATTATTATTATTATTATTATTATTACTATAATTAATATTTTTATTATTATTATTAATATTATTATTAATATTGTTATTATTGTTGTTATTATTATTATTATTATTATTAATATTATTATTATTATTGTCAAGGTTATTGGATGACTCATCATAATTTTTCAAGGTCATTGAAAAGTAGGTCAAGGTCATTGAAAAATAGGTCAAGGTCATTCAAAAGTAGGTCAAGGTCATATTATTTTTAAACATTTTTAAATTTTAATTTACTAATTATTTTTATAAGTAGTATATATTTTGTAAATTTATTTTATTATAATTATTATTTTTATTATTATTATTAATATTATTATTAATATTATTATTATTTTTATTACTTATAAAAATTTTTATTAATACTTATAAAAACTTTAATTATTATTAATATTAATATTTTTATTAATTTTATTATTATTATTATTTTTAATATACTTATTACTTATAAAATTTATTAAAATTTTTATTATTATTAATACTTTGAAAACTTTTTATAATATTATTATTTTTATTATATTTATTATTATTATTTTTATTATTATTATTATTATTTTTAATAATATTGTTATTATTATTAATGTATAAAACTTCTATTATAAGGAAATAATTTTATTATTATTAATATTATTATTAATATGATTATTAATATTATTAATTAATATGATTACTTATTAATATTGTTTAATTATATTTATTTTTATTATTATTATAATTATTATTATTGTTATTATTATTATTATTGTCAAGGTCATTGGATGAGTCTTAATTTTTTTTTCAAGGTCATTTTAAAGTATGTCAAGGTCATTTAAAATTTCACAAGTTCTTAGTATTTTTAAACATTTTTATATAAATTTACTACTTATTTTTATAAGTAATGTTTTAATGTTTTTTAATTTTAATTTTATTATTATTATAATTTTCTCAAAGTCATAATATTTTTAGTCATTTTAAATATAAACTTACTACTTATTTTTATAAGTAATGTTTTAATATTTATTATTATTATTATTTTCAAGGTTATTGGATGAGTCATAATATTATTTCAAGGTCATTTAAAAGTAGGTCAATGTCATTGTATTTTTAAACATTTTTAATTTTAATATACTACTTATTTTTTATAAGTAGTGTTTTAATGTTCTTTAATTTTTATTCTATTAGTATTATTATTATTATTATTATTATTATCTTATAAGTAGTGTTTTAATGTTTTTTAATTTTAATTTTATTATTATTATTACTTATAAATTTGTAAATTTTATTCTATTTTATTATTATTTTTTATAAATATTATTATTTTATTATTATTATTATTATCAATATTTTATTATTATTATTATTATTATTTTTATTATTATTATTTTATTATTATTATTATTGTTATTTTTATTATTATTATTAATATTACAAGTTTTTATTATTATTATTTTCATTATTATTTTATATAAATTTTCAACAAAGTATATAAAATTAATATTGAATAGAAAAAGTTTGTTCAATTGTGGTTCATAGTATACAGGGATAGAATAATTGTAAATGTTTGTAAAAAGTTAAAGAAAAATTCTATATTTTTAAGAAAATATGTGCAAATAAATATCAAAACTAATTATGGCTCAAATGTGTGTGTTAAACCATCGATATGTTACAGTGTTTATGGAAAAACTTTAATGAAAATATGTGTTATTTTTCAACAATTTATGAAATATTTATTTTATGGCTAATAATGTGTATGTGTTAAATCATAAAAATAGTTCAATATTTATGTAAAGTTTGAGATTGTTAAGAAAAATGTAAATAATTTATGATACACACGTGTTTTTGATTGAAATATAGGTGTTTGTTTTACCGATATAAGAAAAACTATGGACATTTTTTAAGAAAATACACGTAATTTATGATTATCATGGGATTAGAATTTGATTAAAGTTGTGAGAAAATAGTAGTTATTGAGTAATACTTATTAAAATTACCAAAGTTTTATAATTTTTGACAAGTCTTGATAGATCTTTAATAAAATTTGTTAGTACTTTGAATAAGAATTTAAAAAAAAAGTTTCAACACAGTAGCAAATCGTAAAGAAACTAGTACTTATCAGTTAATTAAATTAACTAAGTTGTAAAATAATTGAAAAAATTTGTTAGATTTTCAAAAATTTTAAGATTGTTAGGTAATTGTTCTAGGTACTTGTTGAATAAAAATTAATGTATTTTATCAACAGCTCATAGTTTTTAATCGTACAATTTCTCTTCATTCCTGGAAATAATCGTAAATATTTAAATTATTCAGAAAATTGTCAATAACAACATAAGTAATGGGTAACATAAATTTTTTAAATACTAATCAATTTTAGTTTTTAATTAAATTACAAATATAATAATAAAATCAAATAAATACTTGAATGCATGAATCGAAAAATTTCTTAGAACTGAAATCTTATCGATATATTCTGATTAACCTTAAATCAATGAAAAAAGTAACAATTTTCCTAAGTATTTTATAAATTCAACCAACTCAATCCCCTTTAAAAAAAAATACTATAAATTCGACTCTCAACCAATCAATTCTCTTTAAATGACATTAATCCAAGCTATATTCATTATTTTCATAAAAAATCACCGACTTATATCGATATTCAACCGAATAAATTTCTTGAAATCCCCTTAAAATAGTATTCATCTCGTGACCAATCCTTTCCCCCCTTAAAAGATCATAAATTTTCTTCTTAACTAATCATTTCTCTTTAAATGACAATATTCCCACTCTCTCAAAAGATTTACACACATTAATATATATTTGAATAAATCCCCCCTAAAAATATTATAAATTCCTCCTCTATATTCTCCATTTAGATAATATTTACCCTTTAAATAACAATATTTAATCAACTCACCCTCTTAAAAATGACAACAAACCTGTTCTTAATCGGCTATTTTCACTAAAATAAATTCCACTCTTGACCAATCTTTTCCCATCAAATAACACATTCCCCTATTTGACCATATTCATTATTTTTATTAAAATCACCTTTTAAATAACGTTACTTAACCAACTCAACCCCTTAAAAATATCAAAAAATCTGTTCTTTATCGATTATTTCCCCTTAAAAGATCATAAATTCTCTTCTTAACAAATCATTTCTCTTTAAATGACAATATTTCCACTCTCTCAAAAGATTTACACACATATTGATATCTATCTGAACAAATCCCCTAAAAATATTATAAATTCCTCATCTATATTTTCCATTTAGAAAATATTTACCCTTTGAACACAGATATTCAACCAACTCAACCCCTTAAAAATGACAACAAACTTGTTCTTAATCGATTATTTCCTTAAAATATCATAAAATTTACTCTTAACCATTCATTTCCATTGAAATAACATTTTCCCCAACTGCACCAATAATATACATATTTTTTAAAAACCTACAAGGTAAAATTTCTTTAAAAATCTATGTTTAACCGACTCTACTCCTTAAAAATTCATCATTCGAATCATATTTACTATATGTATTCAACCAATCAAATTCCATTAAAATTATCATAAAAATTTGAATTTTACCAATAAAAATAAATTTTCTTTAAAGTATTACAAAATTTTTATCATCATTTTCCATCGAAAATCACCACAATTTTGTTCTGGCAACAATTTCAAGCAATTAAAAAATTCATCAAAAATGACTTAAATCGAATAAAATCTATGTTTTCCACATAAATTAAATTATTGTAAAATCACAAAATATATATCATATTGCTCATTAAAATTAATCAGTAAATCAAGTATAAATTCAATAAAAATTACCAGTCAACCATTAGAGATAATTCAATGATTTTCATAACTATACTGATAACCACACTGAGCATCCCCTTAAAAGTCTCTAAATTATACTACTTTTGTGATTGATATCCATGAAATCAATATTAGATTTGAAAATGAAAGTAATTATTGACCCCTTTATTTACACTGTAAAATCAATTAAAATTTTAGGTTTCACTAAAATATTTTTAAAAATTAACTGATTTATTCAACTATTTAAATAGAACATAAAATTATAATTAAAATATCATTTACTATTCAAAATCTATCAGTCAAATTGGATTCTAATTGGTAAATAATTATCTTAAATAGATGTTTCATAAACATTTTGATCCTAAATTTATTTATTTATTTATTTATTTTTTTATTTAAAATAATCCTAAAATCAAGTTTAATCTAATAAATTAGGAAGAAATTAATTGTTTCTAAAATTATAGATTTACCCTAATTTCTTCAATAATTTCATTAAAAACATAATCAAACCTTAAATCCATTAAAATTCAAAAGAAAACCATAAAATTCACAAAGATGATTAAAATTTACTAAAATAAATACCTCGTAAAACTAGATATTACTTAAATTATAATAAAATTTCCCTAAAAGCTCTAATTGATTTACATAGCCTAAAATTATTTTATTTTTGTCGAGTACAACCTAATCTATTGAAAGATGTAATTTATTTAGTTAAATTTTCATTGAAAATAACAAGTCAACAAATGGAATTTTAATTAGTAAAGATTATATTCTATAAAGAAAATTTTCAGTGAAGAAGTAATATTGGTGAGATAGTACATTAAGTGACTAAAATCGTTGAAATTACTGAAAACAGTGGGATAGCTAAAGATATCTACTAAATAGATGAAATATCAATTGATATCTTAATAACTTACAAGTGTAATATACTTTGAATGGAGAAAATATACATCGAAGAGAAAAATATTCGTTGAAGAGGAAAAAACATTCATTGAATAAGGAAAACATTAATTGAAGAGAGAAAATATTCATTAAAGAGGAAAGCAATCATTAAAGTGAGAAAATATGAATTGAAGCTAACAAATATTCAGTGAATCGAGAATTGCTTATAATAATTTAGTCGGTAAAATTTCTCAATGATGAGATGAAATATCAATTAAATATTGTGAAATACTTGAAATAAATGGTCTGAATTATTCAATGATCAACAAATATACATAAAAGATGAAAATATTTACTGAAAATCAATTGTACTTTAAGAGTGTATTAATTACTATTATATTAAATTAAAAATTATTAACAATTGAGTAGATTTCATCGGTTAATTATATTTAAATAGGGATATATATTTTTGATGGATACTTATGCGCGAAAGAATAGTTATTAAAAACAATGACATTTTGACATTTGAAGAGGAATGATTGGTTGAGAGTCGAATTTATAGTATTTTTTTTAAAGGGGATTGAGTTGGTTGAATTTATAAAATACTTAGGAAAATTGTTACTTTTTCATTGATTTAAGGTTAATCAGAATATATCGATAAGATTTCAGTTCTAAGAAATTTTTCGATTCATGCATTCAAGTATTTATTTGATTTTATTATTATATTTGTAATTTAATTAAAAACTAAAATTGATTAGTATTTAAAAAATTTATGTTACCCATTACTTATGTTGTTATTGACGATTTTCTGAATAATTTAAATATTTACGATTATTTCCAGGAATGAAGAGAAATTGTACGATTAAAAACTATGAGCTGTTGATAAAATACATTAATTTTTATTCAACAAGTACCTAGAACAATTACCTAACAATCTTAAAATTTTTGAAAATCTAACAAATTTTTTCAATTATTTTACAACTTAGTTAATTTAATTAACTGATAAGTACTAGTTTCTTTACGATTTGCTACTGTGTTGAAACTTTTTTTTTTAAATTCTTATTCAAAGTACTAACAAATTTTATTAAAGATCTATCAAGACTTGTCAAAAATTATAAAACTTTGGTAATTTTAATAAGTATTACTCAATAACTACTATTTTCTCACAACTTTAATCAAATTCTAATCCCATGATAATCATAAATTACGTGTATTTTCTTAAAAAATGTCCATAGTTTTTCTTATATCGGTAAAACAAACACCTATATTTCAATCAAAAACACGTGTGTATCATAAATTATTTACATTTTTCTTAACAATCTCAAACTTTACATAAATATTGAACTATTTTTATGATTTAACACATACACATTATTAGCCATAAAATAAATATTTCATAAATTGTTGAAAAATAACACATATTTTCATTAAAGTTTTTCCATAAACACTGTAACATATCGATGGTTTAACACAC
>CM039679.1:294481195-294488695 GCA_022537955.1 Schmidtea mediterranea | reverse complement strand
CATAATTTTTCAAGGTCATTGAAAAGTAGGTCAAGGTCATTCAAAATTTCTCAAGGTCATATTATTTTTAAACATTTTTAAATTTTAATTTACTAATTATTTTTATAAGTAGTATATATTTTGTAAATTTATTTTATTATTATTTTTATTATAATTAATATTTTTATTATTATTATTAATATTATTATTACTTTTTATTATTCTATTATTATTTATAAAAAATTTTATTAATATTTAAAAACTTTATTATTATTAATATTAATATTTTTATTAATTTTATTATTATTATTATTTTTAATATACTTATTACTTATAAAATTTATTAAAATTTTTATTATTATTAATACTTTGAAAACTTTTTATATTATTATTATTATTATTATTATTATTATTATTATAATTATTATTATTATTTTTATTATTATTATTATTTTTAATAATATTATTATTATTATTATTATTATTATTACTATAATTAATATTTTTATTATTATTATTAATATTATTATTAATATTGTTATTATTGTTGTTATTATTATTATTATTATTATTATTATTATTATTATTATTATTAATATTATTATTATTATTATTATTATTGTCAAGGTTATTGGATGACTCATCATAATTTTTCAAGGTCATTGAAAAGTAGGTCAAGGTCATTGAAAAATAGGTCAAGGTCATTCAAAAGTAGGTCAAGGTCATATTATTTTTAAACATTTTTAAATTTTAATTTACTACTTATTTTTATAAGTAGCATATATTTTGTAAATTTATTTTATTATAATTAATATTTTTATTATTATTATTAATATTATTATTAATATTATTATTACTTTTTATTATTTTATTATTACTTATAAAAATTTTTATTAATACTTATAAAAACTTTAATTATTATTAATATTAATATTTTTATTAATTTTATTATTATTATTATTTTTAATATACTTATTACTTATAAAATTTATTAAAATTTTTATTATTATTAATACTTTGAAAACTTTTTATAATATTATTATTATTATTATATTTATTATTATTATTTTTATTATTATTATTTTTAATAATATTGTTATTATTATTAATGTATAAAACTTCTATTATAAGGAAATAATTTTATTATTATTAATATTATTATTAATATGATTATTAATATTATTAATTAATATGATTACTTATTAATATTGTTTAATTATATTTATTTTTATTATTATTATAATTATTATTATTATTGTTATTATTATTATTATTGTCAAGATCATTGGATGAGTCTTAATTTTTTTTCAAGGTCATTTTAAAGTATGTCAAGGTCATTTAAAATTTCACAAGTTCTTAGTATTTTTAAACATTTTTATATAAATTTACTACTTATTTTTATAAGTAATGTTTTAATGTTTTTTAATTTTAATTTTATTATTATTATAATTTTCTCAAAGTCATAATATTTTTTAGTCATTTTTAAATATAAACTTACTACTTATTTTTATAAGTAATGTTTTAATATTTATTATTATTATTATTTTCAAGGTTATTGGATGAGTCATAATATTATTTCAAGGTCATTTAAAAGTAGGTCAATGTCATTGTATTTTTAAACATTTTTAATTTTAATATACTACTTATTTTTTATAAGTAGTGTTTTAATGTTCTTTAATTTTTATTCTATTAGTATTATTATTATTATTATTATTATCTTATAAGTAGTGTTTTAATGTTTTTTAATTTTAATTTTATTATTATTATTACTTATAAATTTGTAAATTTTATTCTATTTTATTATTATTTTTTATAAATATTATTATTTTTATTATTATTATTATTATCAATATTTTATTATTATTATTATTATTATTTTTATTATTATTATTTTCATTATTATTTTATATAAATTTTCAACAAAGTATATAAAATTAATATTGAATAGAAAAAGTTTGTTCAATTGTGGTTCATAGTATACAGGGATAGAATAATTGTAAATGTTTGTAAAAAGTTAAAGAAAAATTCTATATTTTTTAAGAAAATATGTGCAAATAAATATCAAAACTAATTATGGCTCAAATGTGTGTGTTAAACCATCGATATGTTACAGTGTTTATGGAAAAACTTTAATGAAAATATGTGTTATTTTTCAACAATTTATGAAATATTTATTTTATGGCTAATAATGTGTATGTGTTAAATCATAAAAATAGTTCAATATTTATGTAAAGTTTGAGATTGTTAAGAAAAATGTAAATAATTTATGATACACACATGTTTTTGATTGAAATATAGGTGTTTGTTTTACCGATATAAGAAAAACTATGGACATTTTTTAAGAAAATACACGTAATTTATGATTATCATGGGATTAAAATTTGATTAAAGTTGTGAGAAAATAGTAGTTATTGAGTAATACTTATTAAAATTACCAAAGTTTTATAATTTTTGACAAGTCTTGATAGATCTTTAATAAAATTTGTTAGTACTTTGAATAAGAATTTAAAAAAAAAAGTTTCAACACAGTAGCAAATCGTAAAGAAACTAGTACTTATCAGTTAATTAAATTAACTAAGTTGTAAAATAATTGAAAAAATTTGTTAGATTTTCAAAAATTTTAAGATTGTTAGGTAATTGTTCTAGGTACTTGTTGAATAAAAATTAATGTATTTTATCAACAGCTCATAGTTTTTAATCGTACAATTTCTCTTCATTCCTGGAAATAATCGTAAATATTTAAATTATTCAGAAAATCGTCAATAACAACATAAGTAATGGGTAACATAAATTTTTTAAATACTAATCAATTTTAGTTTTTAATTAAATTACAAATATAATAATAAAATCAAATAAATACTTGAATGCATGAATCGAAAAATTTCTTAGAACTGAAATCTTATCGATATATTCTGATTAACCTTAAATCAATGAAAAAAGTAACAATTTTCCTAAGTATTTTATAAATTCAACCAACTCAATCCCTTTAAAAAAAAATACTATAAATTCGACTCTCAACCAATCATTTCTCTTTAAATGACATTAATCCAAGCTATATTCATTATTTTCATAAAAAATCACCGACTTATATCGATATTCAACCGAATAAATTTCTTGAAATCCCCTTAAAATAGTATTCATCTCGTGACCAATCCTTTCCCCCTTAAAAGATCATAAATTTTCTTCTTAACTAATCATTTCTCTTTAAATGACAATATTCCCACTCTCTCAAAAGATTTACACACATTAATATATATTTGAATAAATCCCCCTAAAAATATTATAAATTCCTCCTCTATATTCTCCATTTAGATAATATTTACCCTTTAAATAACAATATTTAATCAACTCACCCTCTTAAAAATGACAACAAACCTGTTCTTAATCGGCTATTTTCACTAAAATAAATTCCACTCTTGACCAATCTTTTCCCATCAAATAACACATTCCCCTATTTGACCATATTCATTATTTTTATTAAAATCACCTTTTAAATAACGTTACTTAACCAACTCAACCCTTAAAAATATCAAAAAATCTGTTCTTTATCGATTATTTCCCCTTAAAAGATCATAAATTCTCTTCTTAACAAATCATTTCTCTTTAAATGACAATATTTCCACTCTCTCAAAAGATTTACACACATATTGATATCTATCTGAACAAATCCCCTAAAAATATTATAAATTCCTCATCTATATTTTCCATTTAGAAAATATTTACCCTTTGAACACAGATATTCAACCAACTCAACCCCTTAAAAATGACAACAAACTTGTTCTTAATCGATTATTTCCTTAAAATATCATAAAATTTACTCTTAACCATTCATTCCATTGAAATAACATTTTCCCCAACTGCACCAATAATATACATATTTTTTAAAAACCTACAAGGTAAAATTTCTTTAAAAATCTATGTTTAACCGACTCTACTCCTTAAAAATTCATCATTCGAATCATATTTACTATATGTATTCAACCAATCAAATTCCATTAAAATTATCATAAAAATTTGAATTTTACCAATAAAAATAAATTTTCTTTAAAGTATTACAAAATTTTTATCATCATTTTCCATCGAAAATCACCACAATTTTGTTCTGGCAACAATTTCAAGCAATTAAAAAATTCATCAAAAATGACTTAAATCGAATAAAATCTATGTTTTCCACATAAATTAAATTATTGTAAAATCACAAAATATATATCATATTGCTCATTAAAATTAATCAGTAAATCAAGTATAAATTCAATAAAAATTACCAGTCAACCATTAGAGATAATTCAATGATTTTCATAACTATACTGATAACCACACTGAGCATCCCCTTAAAAGTCTCTAAATTATACTACTTTTGTGATTGATATCCATGAAATCAATATTAGATTTGAAAATGAAAGTAATTATTGACCCCTTTATTTACACTGTAAAATCAATTAAAATTTTAGGTTTCACTAAAATATTTTTAAAAATTAACTGATTTATTCAACTATTTAAATAGAACATAAAATTATAATTAAAATATCATTTACTATTCAAAATCTATCAGTCAAATTGGATTCTAATTGGTAAATAATTATCTTAAATAGATGTTTCATAAACATTTTGATCCTAAATTTATTTATTTATTTATTTATTTTTTATTTAAAATAATCCTAAAATCAAGTTTAATCTAATAAATTAGGAAGAAATTAATTGTTTCTAAAATTATAGATTTACCCTAATTTCTTCAATAATTTCATTAAAAACATAATCAAACCTTAAATCCATTAAAATTCAAAAGAAAACCATAAAATTCACAAAGATGATTAAAATTTACTAAAATAAATACCTCGTAAAACTAGATATTACTTAAATTATAATAAAATTTCCCTAAAGCTCTAATTGATTTACATAGCCTAAAATTATTTTATTTTTGTCGAGTACAACCTAATCTATTGAAAGATGTAATTTATTTAGTTAAATTTTCATTGAAAATAACAAGTCAACAAATGGAATTTTAATTAGTAAAGATTATATTCTATAAAGAAAATTTTCAGTGAAGAAGTAATATTGGTGAGATAGTACATTAAGTGACTAAAATCGTTGAAATTACTGAAAACAGTGGGATAGCTAAAGATATCTACTAAATAGATGAAATATCAATTGATATCTTAATAACTTACAAGTGTAATATACTTTGAATGGAGAAAATATACATCGAAGAGAAAAATATTCGTTGAAGAGGAAAAAACATTCATTGAATAAGGAAAACATTAATTGAAGAGAGAAAATATTCATTAAAGAGGAAAGCAATCATTAAAGTGAGAAAATATGAATTGAAGCTAACAAATATTCAGTGAATCGAGAATTGCTTATAATAATTTAGTCGGTAAAATTTCTCAATGATGAGATGAAATATCAATTAAATATTGTGAAATACTTGAAATAAATGGTCTGAATTATTCAATGATCAACAAATATACATAAAAGATGAAAATATTTACTGAAAATCAATTGTACTTTAAGAGTGTATTAATTACTATTATATTAAATTAAAAATTATTAACAATTGAGTAGATTTCATCGGTTAATTATATTTAAATAGGGATATATATTTTTGATGGATACTTATGCGCGAAAGAATAGTTATTAAAAACAATGACATTTTGACATTTGAAGAGGAATGATTGGTTGAGAGTCGAATTTATAGTATTTTTTTTTAAAGGGGATTGAGTTGGTTGAATTTATAAAATACTTAGGAAAATTGTTACTTTTTTCATTGATTTAAGGTTAATCAGAATATATCGATAAGATTTCAGTTCTAAGAAATTTTTTCGATTCATGCATTCAAGTATTTATTTGATTTTATTATTATATTTGTAATTTAATTAAAAACTAAAATTGATTAGTATTTAAAAAATTTATGTTACCCATTACTTATGTTGTTATTGACAATTTTCTGAATAATTTAAATATTTACGATTATTTCCAGGAATGAAGAGAAATTGTACGATTAAAAACTATGAGCTGTTGATAAAATACATTAATTTTTATTCAACAAGTACCTAGAACAATTACCTAACAATCTTAAAATTTTTGAAAATCTAACAAATTTTTCAATTATTTTACAACTTAGTTAATTTAATTAACTGATAAGTACTAGTTTCTTTACGATTTGCTACTGTGTTGAAACTTTTTTTTTTTAAATTCTTATTCAAAGTACTAACAAATTTTATTAAAGATCTATCAAGACTTGTCAAAAATTATAAAACTTTGGTAATTTTAATAAGTATTACTCAATAACTACTATTTTCTCACAACTTTAATCAAATTCTAATCCCATGATAATCATAAATTACGTGTATTTTCTTAAAAAATGTCCATAGTTTTTCTTATATCGGTAAAACAAACACCTATATTTCAATCAAAAACATGTGTGTATCATAAATTATTTACATTTTTCTTAACAATCTCAAACTTTACATAAATATTGAACTATTTTTATGATTTAACACATACACATTATTAGCCATAAAATAAATATTTCATAAATTGTTGAAAAATAACACATATTTTCATTAAAGTTTTTCCATAAACACTGTAACATATCGATGGTTTAACACACACATTTGAGCCATAATTAGTTTTGATATTTATTTGCACATATTTTCTTAAAAATATAGAATTTTTCTTTAACTTTTTACAAACATTTACAATTATTCTATCCCTGTATACTATGAACCACAATTGAACAAACTTTTTCTATTCAATATTAATTTTATATACTTTGTTGAAAATTTATATAAAATAATAATGAAAATAATAATAATAAAAATAATAATAATAATAATAAAATATTGATAATAATAATAATAATAAAAATAATAATATTTATAAAAAATAATAATAAAATAGAATAAAATTTACAAATTTATAAGTAATAATAATAATAAAATTAAAATTAAAAAACATTAAAACACTACTTATAAGATAATAATAATAATAATAATAATAATAATAATAGAATAAAAATTAAAGAACATTAAAACACTACTTATAAAAAATAAGTAGTATATTAAAATTAAAAATGTTTAAAAATACAATGACATTGACCTACTTTTAAATGACCTTGAAATAATATTATGACTCGTCCAATAACCTTGAAAATAATAATAATAATAAATATTAAAACATTACTTATAAAAATAAGTAGTAAGTTTATATTTAAAAATGACTAAAAATATTATGACTTTGAGAAAATTATAATAATAATAAAATTAAAATTAAAAAACATTAAAACATTACTTATAAAAATAAGTAGTAAATTTATATAAAAATGTTTAAAAATACTAAGAACTTGTGAAATTTTAAATGACCTTGACATACTTTAAAATGACCTTGAAAAAAAATTAAGACTCATCCAATGATCTTGACAATAATAATAATAATAACAATAATAATAATTATAATAATAATAAAAATAAATATAATTAAACAATATTAATAAGTAATCATATTAATTAATAATATTAATAA